>ML347705.1:0-87966 GCA_005239505.1 Nicotiana paniculata | reverse complement strand
AATGGTGCGCCGAATTATGCAATTTTAAATAATTTTAAAAAGACGAATTATGAATATGCAAATGCAAAATAATTCACAATTAATCATTAAAAATTCAACAAAAATCCATAAGATTAATTTACTTATCTAATTTTATAGGACTATTTAGTAGGTGAAAAATTACATGCTCACAGTAGCCACTTGTCAGGGCTATGTTTAGACTTTCCTTGAGAGCTAATAATTCAGCCTAGATAGGTGATGTTGTTGGGCATTGATATTGGAAGCCTATTACCCGGTTGATATTGTAAGCCTATTACCCAGTTACCTTTGTGGTCTCTGAACAAACCTCCTAAACCTCCCATTTTATCCTTGTCTTTAAAGGCCCCGTCAATATTGAGTTTGAAGAAGTTTATGGGCGACTTTTTCCATGCAACTTTAATTGCATGGGAAGGAACAGTATTTTATTCCTTTTTAACGAGTAATTTATACTCAGTTGCTAAATCTATAGCTTGCCTTAGATTAAAACCGTAGCTTGTGTTAGAGTGGTTATTATTAATACGGTTGAGCCAAATGCCCCATAAGATAAGAGGATATAGATCTTCCCATGGGAGATGATGCGTGGAAGAGGTAGTATCTAAATTTTTGATGTTTTCCATCCAGTGGGATTGGTTATGGGCATGGGAGTTTTTTAAACCCCTAATATTCCAGTAGATTTGGACTGCCTTACAACCGATAAATATGGGATCAATTGTTTCATTACCATTTTTACAAACTGGACATGTAGGATCTATATTTATGCCAATGTGGTAGAGGTAGGATCGGGTGGATAGTTTATTGTGATAACATTTTCATAGTAAGTATTTGATCTTATTTGGACACTTCATCTCCCAGATCCAACTAAAATTCCTAGAAGGTTGTTTTATAGGGGTAATTAATTTGTAGCAGCTTTTAGAAGAGAAAAAATCATCCCCAGTTAAATCCCAAGTCATAATATTTCTAGAGCCCATGCTAGGTTGTAATGCTAGGATACAGTTCCTAATATAATTAGGAAGGTTGAACGAGATTTTTCCTAACTCCCACTTATTGTTAATCCAAATATCCCTGATGGAAGGTGTTTTGCAATACTCAGAGAGGAGACCTTCTACAATCTGTCTAAGGTTAGGTGTTTTAAGGATCCAGTTAGAAATCCAAATGTTTAGATTAGAGTTTGAGCAGGAAATCCATTTTATACCTTTATGACAAATTTTCCAACCCTTTAACACACTTTTCCATATGAAGGAAGTGTTGTTTGTAATTTTCCTAGAACCATATATTGAAGAGAGGATTTTTGATCAAGGACTATTTGAGGTATGGAGAAGTCTCCAAGTGAGGCTTGCTAGATTAACTAGGTTTTTGTGTTTTGCTGAGTGAATACCAAGCCCACCATCACACTTATCCCTAGTCACTGTATCCCAGGCAATCAAATGAATTTTTTTTGAGGTCGTAGTAGAATCCCAAATGAAATTTCTTTGAATTTTGTCAATATGCTTTAGTAATTTAATCGGGAGGTATTTGTATTGCATAATGTGATTAGGAATACTATTCAAGGTGGAACGAGCAAGTACATTTCTTCCTGCCATATTAAGGAAATTTGATTTTCAGGAGGCCAATTTTTTGGTCATGTTGTCAATGATAAATTGGTAATCGGAATATTTAGGTTTATGGTTTGTAATAGGAAAACATAAATATTTACCAAAGCTCTTACTAATACTAATGTTAAAAAACTTGGCCAGGTCTTTGGAAGTGCCTGACAGTTTCTGGACACTACTATTTTAGATTTTGTATAGTTGATTTTCTGTCCTGATATGTTGCAGAAAAATTTTAGGCAACTAAGAATAGTCGAAGGGGATTTTTTATGAATTGTACACATTAACGTAAGGTTATCCGCATAGAAGAGGTGGGATAAATGGTATTGATTTCTCCCCAATCACCTTGTCTAATTCCTCTACTAGGGCTAAAGAACTTGCTACTACTCCCCTTCACTAGGACTGACATTCTACTCTATGTTATACAATTCATAATAAGTTTTGAGATCCTACGAGGAAAATTGAAGTGGAGAATGGTTCTGTAAATAAATGACCATTCTAAATGGTCAAAAGCCTTTTCCATGTCTAATTTGAGGACCATATTTGCTTTGGAGCCTACTTGTTTGTACATTTTTAGCATAAGTTCCTAGATTATTATAGCATTTTCACACGTACGTCTACCCTTAATGAAACTAGCTTGGTGAGGTTCAATAATTTTGCTAAGATAGAGTTTAAGTCTAGTAGCAATAGTTTTTGTAATAACTTTGTAAATTGTGTTGCACAACCCAATATGCCTGAAATTTTCAGATTGTTTGCATTTGGGATTTTTGGGATAAGGCATAGGTAGGTGTCGTTTATGCCTTCAGGTAGAGTTCCTGAGTCAAAAGCTTGACGACAAAGATCTATGACATATGGTTTTAAGAATTGCCAGTACTTTTGAAAAAATAAAGGTGTAAACCATCAGGATCCAGAGATTTATATGGTTTGAAGGAAAATATAGCATTTTCAATTTCTACTGGGGATATTTTGGCATCACGAGATGATAAATTGATTCTTTAATGGCTAGGGGGACACACTTTATAGAAGACCAGTTTGTGTAGCTATGGCTAGTTGAAAAGATTCTTTTAAAATAGGATAGAGCGTGATCCTTAATTTTTGGAGGATCATCTATCCAATTTCCTCTGAATCCTTGAAATAGACGATTTTATTTTTTCTTTTGTTGTTAGTAGCGCTTATATGAATTTTTTTTGAATTAGAGTCACCATCGTCATTGAGCCAATTTATTCTAGATCTTAATTTTCAGAAATCTTCTTCCATCTTTAGGATGTTAGTATAATCTGCTTTAAGAGAAATTTCTAATTGGTCTAGAAAAATGCTAAAGCCATAGGAGGTAGATTTTTATATACCATTGAGCCTGGCCAAAATCTTCCTCTTCCTTTTAAATATATCGCCAAAGGACATTTTTCCAGTCTATGATACGATCTTTGAAAATTTTTGAAGCCTCAATAAATTGATTATTGAGCCAGCATGATTGAACTATGTTTCCAAATTCCGGATGACCACTCTAGTAGTTTTCTAACCTGAATGGTTTGGGCAGGGGGTCACTTATTTTTTTAGATTGATTCTAATAACACCGGGTTGTGGTCTGAGTAAGTTTTTAGTAAATGAATGACGGAAGCCTTGGGAAATAAGGCCACCCATTTTTCATTAGCTAATAATTTATCTAATCTTTCCATTATACAGTTACTATTAATTTTTTGATGGTTTGACCACGTATATTTACAGCCTTTAGATCCCAAGTCCATTAGATTACAATAGTTGATTTTTGACCAAAATTTTGAAGCTCGTCTCTTGTTAATAAGATTACCATCGCATTTTTCATTAGCTAATATAACATCATTAAAATCCCCCCACCCCCACCCCACCCACCCCCACACCATTAACCAAGCATCTTTGTAATTGTCAAAGATGTTGGTAATATTGTCCCAGCAAATATCAATGGTATTGCCTAAATCTATTTGCTGGGGTCAGAGGTTTTGTTATTATTATTAAAAGAAAAATTTGTAGACTTAGGAATATATTTTAGTTTTTGGGTTACAAAGTACTTACCTGTCGATGCATTGAACAGTTTAACATTGATACCTGGGGTCTTGAGATTTTCCAATTGCATAATTTGAATTTGTATTTCTCGACTTTCTAATCTTCGAAAAAGGAACTGTGAACCATCCTTCCTCCTGTGCCATAGTTTGATTTGTGTTCGCTGCTGGATGATCCGTTGAGGAGGATATCATGCCGTTTGTTGATGAACTTATTAATGTGCAGGATAAGGTTTGGTATCCTAGCCTGCCGCATTTTTTGCAAAGGAAATTGTCAGCTTCGTATTGGATATATTGCTTATGAGTACTAATGTATATGCATTTCTTTACTGGCTCTTCCATAGGTATTTCGATGCATAACCTAGCGTATCTCCCTCTCAGGGAAGTACCTTCAATAGCCTCCCTATGACGACTCCTATTTTTTGTAATATTATCCCATCATAAAACTCGGTTGACAATTGAGGGAGTCTAACCCATACTGCTGAGTAAGTTTGTTTCGCTTCAATTGACACAAAATTAGGTTGCCACCTTTGTATTGATAGAAAGTTTTCTTAGATGAACCATGGTCCATTTTGGAGGATTAGATTCATATTCTCTTCCTTTTGTAATTTGACAATGAAGTAATCATTGCCCAAGTCGATAAGAGGGAAGTTTTCATTGATTTTCCATAGATCTTGGATTTTTTGTTTCAAAATTTGATGGAGTATTTTTCTGCCTTGTAATTTTACTATTAATGAGTATTTCCATGGATGATAAATTCTTTATTTTTCTTCCAAGGATATGAGAACAGTAGGACATAAGTTATTAATTTCCTTGTTTGGATGGGGTCAGGCTCTCATTCTTGGATATCCATTGGAAAAGTGAGTGAAGATGAAGGGTCTGTAGAGAAATTTATTGTTTCCTCATTTCCCAAGAGTTTTTCTTTGAACGTTTGGGGAGTTATGTCGCTTTTACTAGTTGGGCTATTAATTTCTTTCATTTGAGGAGTTGTTGATAATTTATCCGACGGCTTTGGAGAGATTTTTGTAGTATCTGAGTTAGTGGAGGTTGAATTCATGGAAGTTGACGATTTGGTTTAATAGTGTTGTATTGAGAAGGATTCTAGAGAGAAGGGAGAGCCTCTCTCTCTAAATAAAGACGATCACGATTAAGAAAAATGTTAGTTGACTATTGTTTGATCAAAAAGTGTAAATTTTTTATTAAACTAATTAATTTTATATATAAAAAAATTAAACCTAGTTAATAATAATATTCTCAGATTTATAATTAGTCAACTCAAGTAGAATAGGACGGTGTTGGTGGAGGATTAAATGCAGTGCACATTCAATATTTCAAAATGGTTAATGATGGAAGAATATCAATCAATAAACAATAATAAATGACATTAACATAAATAAGGACAATGATTCATCTAATATTGAATGAGGTGGATGATTTCTCCGTCTGACAATGATGAGTGATAGACAAATGCTAGAATATTAAAACTATTCTCTAATCTAATGGTAAAGTGTGAAATAATAATAGCTAATTGAATCTTCTTAGAAAGGTAGTGTTGTATCTTATTTAGGGAGAGTCTTCTCCTCAAAAAATGTTCTTATTAAAAAATGTTACATGCCCTTTTCCTGTTATCTCCTCTTCTATTTATATGGGACATACTTCAGTCAACCCTAAAAGTACAAGTACAAAGAATATTTAATGAAATATTTTCTTAAATATCCTATTACAAAAACTAGCCATTAGCACTGCCCTTGATGCTCGACATCTACCGTTGTTGAATGTTCGGCTACGAGCCATGTTATCTACTAGTCGACCTCGGCCGCATCGCTTTCCATAATATCACTTCATGCTAAATCCCACTAAGACAGATTTTGATCTATGCAACTATCTAATTAGTTACTAAATAAACAAAATGGAAAATATAATTTGAATGTCCTGGCTTCACTTTATTAGATTGTTAAAAAACGAAAGAAATAGTTAGGGTATAAACATTATGACGAGAACATGTAAGTCCACAAATCTTTGTATACATTTTAACAACAAAATATTTACACGAAAAGTATCGTGTATATTGTTTGGCAATTCTTGTTTAAACTAATTATAACTATTACTAAGCAGAAGACTCGAAACATTCTATTTAAAACTATATTCTTGTATGCAATAAAATCAATGATGAGAAGAATTCTTTATAACGGTGAATGCCAATAGTTATTATTGGCAAAGCTGTAATTACTCCCTCTAAGTTGCTCTGTTAATTTCGTCTTTATTAGGTGTTCTTTTCTCGTTTGCGGGACGGTCAAAGTGACAAGAGAAATGATGGTAATAATTAGGAAAGAAATAGTTTAATGCGATTCATCATTCATTGCACTGGCCGAAGATACTATGCCTATAGTGTATTGGAGGTAGGGTGGACATAGGTCGGTTTGGTTCGGTTATAAATATTATTAGTTTAGCATATTAATTATTGGTTTATAAATACGATAAATCGATAATTAAATCGATAAGATATCAGTTATCGGTTAATTGGTTATCGATCATTATCGGTTCGGTTATTGATTTATCCGATAAGATAACTCAATCTAAAGGTAAGAAGCATAATATATAACGCACATGAACTGAACTTTAATTATTGAATTTGGCAACAACAAAGGAATATGTCTACTGTCCAGGTATACAAAAATGTCAGCAAACAACCAAATGCTTTAACTCTAATTAAATGAATTAAATACAGAACTTTGAAGACCAACGCACAAGAATTTTCTCATAATTTTAGTTCTTATCTCGAATTAAATCCAAAACAATCTCAAACAATAAGTTAGGAAATCCAAAAATAGTGAGAATTGTAAAGTGATGAAGAGAATCATAAACTTATCCGAAATTAACGAAGGAACGAAACTTGTTCTTAAGAAAGAAGTAATTAAATTTTAAATTTTGGAAAATAAAAGTTACACTAAGATTCTATGAATGTGGTTGTACTTTAAATTTTGAAGAAGAACTAATGAAGAATTAAATCAATTTATGACTGAACTTTGAAGAGTGAAACATGAAATTTGATATCTTAAATGCCGCTGGGAAAATTGGGAGAAAAAGAGAGAATGAAGAAGCCCTAGATTTTTATTAAATCTTATTGGTTATTGGTAACCCGTTAAGAAAATTGGCAAATCGAGGTTTGAATCGGTAACCCAATAGTAAAAAAATATTAAACTGCTACCAAAATATTAACTCAATAACCCGATACCGATATTTCAATAAAAAATTTTCGATTCTGACTATCAGTTATACCCAATATATTTCCAACCTTAATTGAATGATTGGATTATGCAACAGAGCTTCTAGAAACCCGATAGAGCTTCTAGAAGGACAAATCAAATAAAACAAACATGTTGAATTTGGAATTTTTCTGGACTCCTACGTGATTTCGAAAAGGAATTTTACATTCCTATACATTATTTGAAATTTTATTACTTTCCCTGCTCAAATTCAATTTAATTACATCTTATACAATTTTACCAATTATGTACACTTTAAAAATTAAATGAGTATCTCTTTATATTGGGAATCAATTATTTCTCATCATTATTCTCTCTCCCTCTTGCGCTCTCTCTCTCCCTCTATGTCTCTCTCTACCTCGCAATCCCTAATTCCAGTAATGTAGAGCAAAGAAAAAGAGAGCAGCAATTCCATACTTATTGAAATTTCAGTAATGTAGAGCTGAAGGTGTAGCACAATTGGTGTTCAAATTCCAGTAATGTCGCACAACTAGTGTTCAAATTAAAATTATCAATAAATAAATTTTGAAGGTGTTTGACCATCCACTATTGACGGTCATTAAAAAGCATTCAAATTTGGGTTTTTAAAAACCATTATTTGTTTTGGATTGGGTATTGTTGCAAACAATTGGGAATATTGTTTGAAGTTTATATCTCAATTTTGAGAGTGTTTTGGTGAAGATTAGACTTGATTTTGGCTAAATTTCATATTGAAACTCGAAAAAGAAGAAGAAGACATGACACACATTATACTTACGAAATTGTAGTAAAATTATAGAACAAATATAGTTTGTTGTTTATATATTTTTTTTATCGAAAAAGGGTCAAATATGTCCCTCTACTTTCAAATATTGTTTAATCCTATCCTTCGTTATACTATTTGACCGTTTGAGTCCCTACCGTTATACTATCACACAAATATACCTCTAATTTTAACGGAGTGCCACGTGGCAGCTCAAAAACAAAAGGACCCACCCTCTGTTTCAATAGTCAGATCCAATTAAAACCTACCCCTAATTTTTTGCCCATGCATTACCCGATCCAATTTGCTCAACTTTAGGTTTTTTTTCTTTTAAAAAAATTCAAAAAAACATCTCCATACATATCCTTAACGATTTGGTTTCTAAATTTATCACGCATCAACAATAAATTGAAATCAGTTCTTTAACTGATTTGCAGCTTCACGACTCAAACAACATCTCCAACAACTAAATCCAATAAAAATTTCAAATTTAATGGTTCAATACCCAAAAGAGCTTTAATGGTGTTTTTAGTTTTTCCTATTCAAATTTAATGGTGATCTTCAATTTTAAGCTCAACCAATATTACCCCTACATATTTGAATCACTTCTTCAAAATCGCAGAGTTAATTTTCATACACATCTCACATGTACTAGTGCTTCCAAAATCGTCAGATACACTCGGTTTCCTCAACTTTCCTTGAATCCCTAATCCCTTAGCTGGATTATCCACAATAATAATTGGATGAGATTTGGAACGACAACCAAAGCAACCTCTGTTCTGTTTAAATTCATGTTTATTTACATATCCAAAGCTTTGAAGCTTGTTCTTTCAAGGTGGACTTCAATTTTTTTTTCCTAATATTTTTATTACCAATAACTTATTTTGCTCAAATCAGATTTATGTCTCATGTCTCCCTTAAAAAACACTGTCACAAATTTCTAATTCTAAATAAAATGGGTTTTCAAAAAAAATTTATAATTATACACACTGTCAAAAATTTCTAATTCCAAATCAAATGGGTTTTCAAATTGTTTTAACAATTATACCCGAAAATTATGAAGAACCGAGAGTAGTTATGCTTTCTGATCTTTCTTTCTTCTTTTTATGGCATTTTTCAAAAATCGTGATTGAAATAATATAGAATCTCACAAACCTAATTTCTAACCATGAGATATTATTTTTCCATTTTGGTTGAAGTGGGAAATAAGTTGAATAAATTTTCTTTTCTTTGAAAAACAAGGAAAATAAAGATGTTCTAGAGCATGGAATTACTTCTTTTTCCTAATTGTTGAATGGATCAAGTGGTGAAACATGGAGCTGAATGGTAAAAGTTGGTATGGAGAAGATGAAAATGGCGATATTAGGCCAATTTGTTGTGAACTATGGACTGATTTTGATGCACATGGGTCAGGTAATGGGCAAAAAATTAGGGGTGGGTTTTAATTGATCTGACTATTGAAATAGAGGGTGGGTCCTTTTGTTTCTGAACCGCCACGTGGCACTCCGTTAAAATTAGGGGTATATTTGTGTGATAGTATAATGGTAAGGACTCAAACGGCCAAATAGTATAAGTAAGGATAGGATTAAACAATATTTGAAAGTAGAGGGACATATTTGACCATTTTCCGTTTTTTATTTAAATATTGTATAAAAATTGTATTTAAGTTGTATGATATTGTAGTTGTATATAACTGGGTAGAAATAATGTATGAAAGTTGTGGATAAGTTGTAGATAAGTTATAGAATGTATAGTTAGTTGTATGACATTTATTTTTACTATTTATAAATCAGATACAAAATATACAAAAGACATATTGTATAAAAATTATATTTAAGTGGTATGATATGTAGTTGTATATAATTGGGTAGAAATAATGTATGAAAGTTGTATAATATATAATTAGTTGTATGAAATTTATTTTTACTATGTATAAATATTGTATAAAAATTATATTTAATTGGTATGATTTTGTAGTTGTATATAACTGAAAATAAATAATGATGAAAGTTTGTATATCAATTATAGAGCACGCTCTATAATGACCGAAAGTATTGCTCGTAACTTGACTCTAAATTTATCATAATTTTATCGATATTAAATTAACATATTGACCACTACTATCTCACCGGCACTCAGTACTACTGGACTATAGTCGATTCCTATTTGGTCATGGAAATATTTTAGAAACACTTTAATAGCTATGTAATTCATCTAAATACTCATTCTAACATCAATTAGGCCAAATTTACCTTGCTTGTTAAGTTTATATGCTGGTAGCCAATCACTGATTCGTAATTTGTCTTGGAACGATTTGGCAGATCCTAATTTGCCAGCGTCATGTGCAGTTATGGTTTGAAGTTATTTTTCTGCAGAAGGTGTGAAGTCCTTAAGCTGATGTGTTGCAACTTGCAACTAAAGATGTAGTTTTGATCGTTGGAAACTAAAATCAACGGATACAGTAATTGGCTTAAATTGCTGCAAGTAGGAGTGTTCAAAACGAATCGAAAAATCGTTACAAACCGATTAAAAAATTCGATTAGGTTTAATTTGACTTGGTTTGATATTGAGTAAAAAAACCCGAACCAAACCGACATATAAGTATATAATTTTTATATATATATATATATATATATATATATATATATATATATATATATATTTTTAAGACTTTATATTGAATTTTCTTTAAAAAATATTGAAATATTTGGGAGCCTCTCATGTGTTAACCTAGAAAGCATACATTAACGAAAATTATTGACAAACGACTAAGAAAATAACTATCATGTATTACTAAAAAAAAATTCTCCCATTAGAATATTACAATAGATCATATGTTTGTCAATTTTTTCAATATTTACTTATCAAAATTTTATCTATAACTTTAACAAAGTAAGATCAGAATAATACTTATGTAATTAAAAAAAAACGGAAAACCCGACAAAACCGAACCAATCCAAACCGATATAACTGATTTGATTTGGTTTTGATAAAAATCGAATCAACCCGGTCCATGTACACCCCTAGCTGCAAGGGTGAAAAATGTGGAGAGAAAAGGAGAAAGAGAAGAGAAAAAAAGGAGAAAAGTGTAGCTAAATTCCTTAATTGTAGGCACCAATATTTTAAGGTGGAAGGTATATATTTCTTAACTAAAACATGTTATTCTTCAACTTTGAATGGGTAGGCCGTGGCAGCCTTCTAGCTGGGCCTAGGTCCAAATTTGGGCTTTCCATGCAGCAGCCTTCAGACCCATAATTCACCAACGGATAAGATAAGGAGAGCCACCCGCAACATTTTATTTTACATAGAGAAAAAAAACTACACATGTGTTCCCTATCCATTGGGATTTATGAATCTACCCCTAGCAGAGCAGTGTGTATCTGGAAAAGTGCAACTCCTCGTCTATTAGAAAATGAAGGCAATTGAAATATACTCCTCTGGCGCCTTAGCTTCCGTATCTCGATCCTCTATTTTAAAAAACAAGAAGGTAGCTTCTCCCAGCCTGAGTTTTGGTAGAACGAAAATCAGAGCAGTTGGTACTGTTCCAGAAAAGGCAAGTGTTGGTGCACCACAGGAATATGAAGAAGCGGCTTCTGTGAAATTTGCATTTGTCAGCGTGAGTGCTACAACATAAGTAGGATTTGTGTTGGTAATGAATATTACTAGCTAGTAGTAGTAATTAATATGTATTCTTTGTTCAGTCAGTACTACTACCAGATGGGACCCCAGACGTGCAGCTCCGCAAAGCTTGTGGTGGTCAAAAACTTAGAGACATAATGTTGGATGCTAATGTGGAGTTGTATGGACCTTATGTACGTACCTATATATGTATATCTTATAAACTTCATTCATCATTGTTTCTCTTCTTGCTTTATTTTACCAACTTATAAATTTCCTCTTCTAAATGTATAATGGTGCTTGTGTTTCTAAGGCGAGGCCTTTGCTTAATTGTGGGGGAGGAGGAACTTGCGGGACATGTTTGGTTGAGGTGAGCCATATGCATATATACATCTCATAGAGTCGTAGACGTTTTATTAATTAATTACTGGCTTGCCTTAATCTTTGATTATTATGTCCCTATGTTGCGTATAATGTTAATCCCGTAGCGGATCAATTCCAACGAACCTTTCAAACTAGTCGCGGGAGAGTCTTTCTCCAATGAGAATAAAGAAAGTTTTTGGGCAAGACAAGAAAGGAACTCGCCCTTTGACACCAAGGGATAAGAGCTGATTGCTGGTTTCCGGAAATGACGGAAATATAATCCAGTGCCGCGAAAATTGCTCCTGCGACTTCCTTTTCATTTGGTAGTGCATGGTTCAGTCGAACAAGGTAACGAGTCTAAGGGAAGGATCAAGCTTGANTTTTTTTTTTTTTTTTTGAATATGATATGAATTCAAGGGAAAAGGCAAGGAACTTTCAACAGGCATGGTACGAGAGGAAAGAGACCAGCCTTAGGAACGCAAGAACCAATAGAAAGGATTTCGACGCCCCTCTCGTCATGAAACTATTTTAGTAAAATTTAATTCTCTCAATTCTCGGGCGATTGCACCAAAAATTCGAGTTCCTTTTGGATTTCCTTCTTGATCAATAACAACTGCAACATTGTCAACTTTCTTGCCTCTTCCTCAATCCAGTAGCGAGGTTTCAACGAGTTCTTTGTACGCAAGTAGGGGCATTGCTGATTGCACCTGATGAATCGCACACCCCCATTGCCATTAAGCGGAACTTTTAAGGAAGTAAGAATACCACAGAAGATGANAGCACACATCAGATACGCAGAGTAGTAATTGGCATATCCATTCTCTCTCCACAATGGCAAGCTCCTGGTTCACACCTAGATCTGGCCGGAGAATAGCAAAAGAAAGATCTCAAGGCTCTGGGAATATACCACTCCCGATACTCTTCCTCCGTCACCTCTATCTCCAAATCAACTGTTTGATATATATCCCATATTGTTTTAAGTATCTAATGGTATATATATTAATATTCAGGTTGTTGAAGGAAAGGAGCTACTGAACCCTCGTACTGACAAGGAGAACAATCACGATGAATTAAAACGGGTATGAATCTTCATTTTTTGAGCAATTTAACTACTTGACTACAGTATATATATATATATATATATATATATAATATTCTACATTAATTTGTTACTATATTTTTCAGCATCCAAGGAATTGGCGGCTAGCTTGCCAGGCAATAGTTGGGAAACCCGATTCTAGAGGCATGGTATGGATAAAAATATCATATATTTCCATGCTTAATATAATTATATTTGGATCTAAAAAGAATCTCTTTTGTGCAGATGGTCATTCAGCAACTTCCTGAATGGAAAGCACACGAATGGAATTACAGAGGATTACCGCCTATTCAAGAAGAAGAAGAAAAAGAATAAGCATTAATAGATCCTCATCTTTATCCTGAGATGACGTTTGTCTTGCTTTACAGCATTATGTGTCAATTTATTCGTAACCTAATAGTGGAAGAATGATGACAATCTGCTCTTAATTGATTTTGGATCCATTGAGCTTCGTTCTTATAAATATAAATGTTACCAGCCCTTCTTTTCCTTAATATAATGTTAAAAGAACCCTTCCCCCTTTATGTTTTTATTTTCAATTATTATTATTACTACTAATTTTTATTCTGCCACTCATGAAACTCTAACAAACAAGAATGAGACAGAGGAAAGAAACAGAAAATATCTTCTCGATCCTATGTAATAAATTGTTTTTTTTAACACTGGGAAGGACTGACTGGATGATAGAATTGATTATCTAAACACATAATACCAAAATATGCAGTGTTTACTTCGAAAATAGTGGTAACAATTATATTTGATTTGTATTTCTAAAAATATGTGATTTATTCTAATGTTGGTAAATAGTTAAGAAATATTAAGTGTAAATGAGAAGAAATGATGAACCAAATCAATGTTGTCAAAGGAATAGGGACCTCGAGCTCGATAGCCTCAGGGGTCTCGAGGTGAGTTAAGAGCAATAAAGTATGAACAATAAATTAAGAGCAATAAAGCTGAAGAACAATTGTTAAGCACAGTAAACGAGGAAAGCAGAATAGAATGTTCTATTGCGGTGAATGATGTCTCTTTACAAATGATTGGGGTCTCCTTTATTTAGGAGGGGAAAACCCTAATATGATACATTTCTAATTATGACAAAGAATTCTATTGATACAGCTGTATAACAACCTAGTACGGACTTGTACTAGCTCGTACAAATCTTGTCCCACAATTACGCCCTTATCCACGTGCCCTTGAGAGATTCCCGCTCTTTCTTGAGTGTCATCGAAAATGTACTACCTCGAAGCAGACCGTGTCAGGCCTCCGATTCGTTCCCCCGAGGTGTGCATGTTTCAGCCAAACCTGATCCCTAATTCGAGTTGCCCGAACTCGAGTTAGGTGTGCGATTAAACCCTTGAAAGAAAGGTCGTGCAAAGGTCACGTCTGCAAAGTCTTCGAAAATCCATCAATTAAAAACGGCTTTTGGCCAACCGTTTAGCTTTCCCAACACGCACAAGTGGACTCTATAAATACTTCAACTTATTTCTTTGCACACTTTACTCTCTTCACATATTCAATCATGTTGTTCCCTTATTCTCTCTTTGTCCATACCTTTCTTGTGCCTATTTTACCATCAGCTTTCTCTTTTTTCCTCTAAATTCACAGTAGTAATGACAAAAACTTCCAAAACAGCTCCACATAAAGAGAAGGCTTCATCGTCTTCTCGCACATCTAAGAGTAAAACGGCGGTACCTACTCGTATTCAAGAATGTACCCCGGGCCTTATGATACGTCTTTCCATTTTAAAATTGACATACCTGCTTCGATTCCGGGCCGATGCGAGCCTATGTCTCGGTATATCGGCTTGATAACCGAACTCGAACAGGTGAAGGCAGATTGACGTTGGGCGGATACAGCGGACGTGGAGATCCCTTCACCCGAAGAGGATATCACCACTCACAAAGCGGGTTACCTTAGTGTGTATACCTACCCATTCACCTTAGGACCCATAGATCCTTCTCTACCTCTCCTAGATCCAGTGATTCTCGACTTCTGTCACCAGTACCAAGTGACGCTAGGCCAAATTTACCCTTCCTTTTGGCGAATTGTTTACTTAATCAGGTACTTCTCGAGCAAGGTCGAGGGAATGTCTTTTACCCTCGACCATCTGATCAGGCTATATAGCCCTCGTCTCTATCGAGGTGGCCTGATAAAGTTGCAACGTCAATCCTCGAATTCTTTCTTCTCCAGTCGAAGAAGATAAAGACCGAGGGTGGATGAGCCGCTTCGTTCGAGTCAGGACCTCCGACCTGTTTCATGCTAAAAAGATGTCATTCCCAGATGAGTGGAATATGAAGCGTAAGTACAGGCTCATCGAGTGTATTTCATCATTTTGATATTCTCGTCTTATTTTGAACTAACCCCTTTTTAATGATGCAGCTGCCGCTTAGTATCCAGGTCCGGTTGCGGACCTCCCGGGCTGGGTTCGACAACTAGCTTCCACTTCCTCATACGCCGAGCGCGTCTGGCGAGAATTGGCCAAAGGCCAATGGGAGGCCAAAAACCACGGTGAGCTTTCATTATTTGCATATCTAAATCTCTTAGCGAAATACTCTTAAGCATAATACTTAACTTTTCATTTGTGCAGGCCTCGAAGACACTGTTTCGATGAGGCCGCCCCAGCCGGTGAGGAAGAAACCCCAAAACCCGCCAAAGACAAGAAAATAAAGAGGGGGTCACCGACGAACTCTCCGAAGCCAAAGAAAATAAAGGTCCGAAAGTCTAAGGCCGATACGGTGGCCTTAACTCCAGAAACTGCTGAACGTCTTCGTGCTGAGGACGAAGAGGGAGACGATGTTGAGGGCGAACATGATGACTGCCTGTTAGTGATTCAGAGGGGAGGGATCTCCGGTGCTCCAAAGGCTGCTGAACTGAGAGTTGCTGATGTGGTTCATTCTCATGCTGAGGAAGTCTCTGAGGGGAGCTCAAGTAAAGTCCTCGAGCTGACAAGTGACAAGAAAGTGCCTTATACCATATGGCACTTGATCGATGAGCCTGAAGATCCCAGCCCTGAGGTGCCTCGAAGGCGGGAGGACGCTATGATTGAACCATTCGGGGTGATTGATGTGGACGACTCTCTGCCAGGCCCGTTATTCTCTGCTGGGCAAATACGGGATGCCCAATATATGAAGACTTCCGTGGGAACATCCCACGGGGAGAACGACATCTTCGGAGAATGCCTTGCCGGGATCGAAGAGGGCCCCGACCTTGACGTCTCGTTCATCTTCGAAGAGGCTGAGAAGATTCAAAAACAGGTAAACTTCGCCTTAACAATTGTATTTGGAGTCTGATTCTTGCTTTTCTGACTCCCTTTCTTCGTGATAAGGCTGTGATGCTCTATGAACGAAATTTTTCCAAGTCTCGGGTTGAGCTTGCCCGTTGTGAAGATGAGCTCAGGAAGATCATGTCAAAGATGGACGAACTCAAGGCTCTTTATGCCAAAAGAGAGGGGGAACTCAACGATCTTTGAGCAAGTTCAAAAGAGGCTTCCTAAGAGCGAACCGAGCTCGTCGAACATGTAATATAGCCTTTGTGGGATTTTCTTTGTATCTACTTGCTTTTGTGTCTAATGTTTTAATTTTGTAGCTTCATCAGAAGGCCGATTTGATGGAGCAACTTTAGGACGAGCTTAAGAGCAAAGAGCCTGAAACCCTCGGATGAAAGCAAAATATGGACCGTCTGGCATCAGAGAAGGATACTCTTCGGGAAAAACTGGTCTCGGTCGAGCACCAGCTTCATAGTGCAAAAGAGGAGGTCCGTAAGTTTAAGGAGCTTCACAATGAGACGACCACTGAATTAGCTAAGTTCAAGTCTGAAGTTGATGCGTTTGTGTCCTCATATCAAACTGATGCTACCGCTGCTAATGCTCGGGCTCGGGAGCTCAAGTTAACATGTGCTATCAATCATGCTAAGTTGGAGTCTCGAAGGCATACTCTCGAAGAGGTGCATGCTAAAGGCTTCGACCTTTCCGCTGAAATCGAGAAGGTAAAGGCCCTGGAAGAAGAAGAAGCTACATTGCTCTCCACCGATGAGGATTTTTCCAGTGGCTCCGAGAGTGAGGGAGACGAAGGAGAAATTCCCGATGAGGAGGAGGAGAAGGCCCCCGAAGATGAGGCTACCGAAGATGTAGCTCCGGTAGATACTGCCTTCGAGCAAGTGACCCCAAAAGTAGACTAGGTTCTTTTGTTTTCTTTCTTTTGTGTAAGGGCCCTACGTGGGGTTTTTGTAAATGTATCTTTGAACCATCCTTTGAATATACAAAAAATTCTCGCTTCATCTCTATTTCGTGTTAAATTCTGTTTTGTCTTCATTCGAAATTTGGTGTTGTAGACAATCGGTCCGCCTATTGGCCTTAGAATATAATGCCCTTAGGTTTTGTGTTTGATCAATGATCGACAATAGGTTACCACTTAAGGTTCAATCCTCGAGATGAGCTTTTTCTTTGGTTTGACACTAGCTCGGGGTGAAGTCTAGGTAAGGTCTCGATCACGGTATGCTTCAGCCTTTAATCTCTCTAAATATTGGCCCTTAGGCTTTTAAATACCGGCCCTTAGGCTCTTTAGGTTGTCCCTTAGGCTCTTTTAGGTTGGACCTTAGGCTCTAAAATATCGGTCCTTAGGACCTTTAGATTGTCTCTTAGGCTCTTTTAGGTAGGGCCAATTTGGCATCTAAAATGGCTATAATTTTTCCCTCTTTCTGGCTAAAGACTTAGTGGAATTTTGGGTATGCCTTAGCATGTATGTTTTGTATTCATGTTTGATTTTTTGAAGGTTTGATTGATTGGAACCTCGTTTGTATGTCGATATGTAATGATAATTCAATACCACTTGAGGCTTTTTCAGAGGCTGGTATTATCGAAGCCTCCACATTATTCGAGGGCTGATTTTATCGAAGCCCTTTATAGTTTCCTTTTGCCGAGGGTAGCCTAGTTTAACCGGTTTTTCGAAGTATTTGAAGGCCTTTAGTTTTTATGGAGGAAATCGTACATCTCCGAGCCGCATTATTTCAGTCGTAGCCTTTTCATATGACCGTAGTCTTTTATATGGGCGTAGTCTTTTATATGGCCGTAGCCTTTAGTCCCGCAGTGTGGTGGCCTTGGCCTTAATATCAAGGGGATGCCTCTTTGAGGTCTTATGAGTTCGAGTATGCCTCATTGAGGTCTTATGAGTTCGAGCATGCCTCTTTGAGGTCTTATAGGTTTGAGTGTGCCTCTTCGAGGTCTTATAGGTTCGAGTTTTTGATGACTCAATATGTTGACTGTCGATGAGAGTCCCTGAGTATTCGGATGCGTTTGAGGTTTTGGCCCTTGAGCCGTTTCATGTAGAAATATAAATGCAAAAATGGTAGACTTCTTTGGGGCACGAAGTGTTTTGATATAATGACAGTGCTTCTTTGAATGATTGATACATGCATACATGTTTTGTCTTTGAGGGCTCAACTGCTTTATATGGACACAGTTCATTTGACCGTTGGCCCATTACATCGTTTTCCTATCGAGGCCCTCTTAACATGAATTATTTTATTCGAAAATGTAACCTCCGAGGGTGATGCCCCCAGTATTCGAGGTTGATTGTAAAGAAGCCTTGAATAATTATTGAGTTTTTCTTAGGTAGCATATAGGTGTTGCCTTGTTAAAAACCTTGCCGGTAAAATCCATTTGAGATAAAACCCGTTCTAAGGGAAAAAGAGTGCAACACATGCTTTAAAACCCAAGGTCTTCGAGATGAAGGATGCTTCGATATCTCCAATCGAAAACTTGTAAGGAGTTAGTATGAAATATAAATGAAAAGAGGAGAAGGTCATACCTCAACAATAATAGCGTTTGAGCAATGATATATTCCAATTGTTTGGTAGTTGCTAGCCTTCCATTGTTCTAAGTTTGTAGGATTCTTTGCCTACGACTCCGAGGACGCGGTACGGTCCTTCCCAATTAGGGCCTAATTTCCCTTTATTTGGGCCTCGAGTATTGAGGGTGACTTTCCTTAGAACTAAGTCCCTGACTGCGAAGTAGCGAAGGTTCGTTCTTCTGTTGTAGTACCTCTAGATCCTTTGTTTTTGAGCGGCCATTCAGACTAATTCGGCTTCACGTTTTTCATCTAGTAGCTTGAGGGAAGTGTTCATGGTCTCATTGTTCGAATCCTCTATGGTAAGCTGAAACCTGACGCTCGATTCCCCGACCTCGACTGGGATCAATGCCTCAAACCCGTACACCAAAGAAAATGGGGTCTCCCCCGTGCTTGACTTCGACGTCGTTCGATATGCCCATAGCACCTCGGGCAATACTTCTCTCTATTTCCCCTTCGCATCATCTAACCTCTTCTTTAAGTTTTGCATGATGGTTTTGTTTGTGGAATCGGCCTGACCATTTGCACTTGGGTGATAAGGTGCAGATAGAATTCTTTTGATTTTATGGTTCTCGAGGAATTTTGTTACTTTGCTGCCGATGAACTGCTTTCCATTATCGCATGCTATCTCGGCGGGTATCCCGAACCGGCATATAATGTGGTCCCATATGAAGTCAATGACTTATTTTTCTCTTATCTTCTCGAAGGCATGTGCTTCTACCCATTTCGAGAAGTAGTCAGTCATAAACAAAATAAACTTAGCTTTACCTGGCGCTGTTGGTAGGGGGCCGACGATGTCCATCCCCCATTTCATGAATGGCCATGGGGATATGACCGAATGGAGTTGTTCATCGGGCTTATGGATCATTGGTGCGAACCTTTGACATTTATCACACTTTCAAACAAACTTCTTAGTATCTTTTTCCATGTTATCCCAGTAATACCCCGCTCTGATCACCTTTCGAACCCAGGAATTGGCACCGGAGTGGTTTCCACAAGTGCCTTCGTGGATTTCTCATAGTACGTAATCAGTGTCCCCCGGTCCCAAGCACACTGCCAGTGGTCCATCGAAGGTCCTTCTATATAATGTTCCATTTTCATCGAGTAGAATCGAGCTGCTT
Organism: Nicotiana paniculata; assembly: GCA_005239505.1. Taxonomy (NCBI): domain Eukaryota; kingdom Viridiplantae; phylum Streptophyta; class Magnoliopsida; order Solanales; family Solanaceae; genus Nicotiana; species Nicotiana paniculata. The sequence goes on along the minus strand of ML347705.1, from coordinate 68,274 downwards.
TGCCTCAGAGGGCCCTCGATTAGAATCTTGCTCTAACTTGCTCGAATCTAATCATAATTAACTCAATATCATCAATTAATTCTAAAGGAACTAAATTTATTGATAAACATAATTTTTCCTAAGTTTTCTAAAAAAAAAGTGAAAACCCGACCCCGGGCCCGCTTGGTCTAAACTCGGGGTTCGGACCAAATTACGTTCACCCATTCACCCACAAACCCAAACATACAATTAGTTTCGAAATCTGACCTCAATTCGAGGTAAAAAATCGATTTTTACAAAATTTCCTAATTCTATCCAAACCCTCAATTTTTACCATGAAAATTCTTAGTTTTTGGTTTTGAAGTGATGAAAAACAATAAGGAATTGAAATAGTGAGTTTAGAATTGATTACCTATGACTTGGGGATGATATTTGGTGAAGAAAATCATTCCTAGGGCTGTGAGGTTCGAAAATATGAAGAAGAAAGGGTTATGCCCGTTTTTAAATTATTTATATACTGCCTGGGAAAATACCCTATGCGTTCGCGTGCCTTTGGATGCGTTCTCATAGGCTTAATACCTCTGGCCTATGCATTCGCGTCCTACCCTGTGCATTTGCATAGGGTAAATCAGTCTCCCCCTCCCCAGGTCCCAACTACTCTATGCGTTCGCATCTGGGGGGAGGGGTGCGTTCGCATAGAAAAAAATGACCCCCAGCATTTTTACTCTGTGCGTTCGTGTTCAAAGGGGTGCGAACGCAATGCACAAAAATGCTGTGCACTGACAGCCGAAAAACCAGCAATCTTTCAAGTGTAAAAACATTTCGTGGCCTATCCGAAACTCACCCGAGCCCTCGGGGTTCTCAACAAAACATGCAGGCAAGTATAAAAATATCATACGGACTTGCTCATGAGATCAAATCATGAAAATAACATGTAAAACTATGAATTAAACCTCAAAACTCATCATTTTCATCAAGAATCCTTATAGTTCATAACTTTTCAACCGGATGTCCGAATCACGTCAAACGAACTCCGTTTTTCACCAAATTTTACAGTTAACCTTTAAACATCATAACAAAACCTGTACCGGGCTCCAGAACCAGAATACAGGCCCGATACCAGTGATTTCAAATAATAATTCTTTTCTTTATTTTGTCATTATTTCAGCAAAATAATTTCTTTCAAAAATTGATTTCTAAGGCTTGGGACCTCAGAATTCATTTCCAGTCATACGCCCGAGTCCCATATTTTATTGCGGACCTCCCGGGATCATCGGAACACAAATCCAAGTCCGTTTACTCAAAATGTTGACCAAAGTCAACTATAATCAAATTTAAATTCTAGAAATCACTATTTCTCATATTTTCACATAAAAGCTTTTCGGTTTCACGCCCGGACTGTGCACAAAAATCGAGGTATTTAAAATTAGTCTTTTTAGGGCTATTAAGCCTAGAACAGAGTCTAAATTCATAAAATGACCTCTTGGGTCATCACAAAGGCCATGCAAAAATCAACTCAACAAGTCTAACATGGGATTGGAGGAATAAGTACGTCGAATACTTGAAGCATGGGAATCCCCACTTGTTTGATATGTGAAATTCATGTGTGTGGTGTATAGGTGAAGTGACGAGTATCTATGCACCACCAAATTTCCTGTTAAACATGATCCCTTTTACGTTCCCAACTTAATTGATTCTTGTCTTAATTTTCTATGCTCATTTTTGTTTCTATGACTACTTGGCCTTGTTATTTTGTTGTTAAACATTGTTGTGGCTATTTTGGAAAGAGTATTAGTTGTTTTAGCTGGTTCCCTTATGGTACAAAACGGTTGAGCGGTTTGGCATTGTTTTTACGAGGTATATATATATATACACATATTTATGTTCCTGTTGGTTTCATGGTTGAGAGGATATTGATGAAGTTATGAGAAAAGTACAGTTTCTTATTTATAATTGTTGAGACAAAAAGATTATGAAAGGCTTGGCCTAAATTGTGAGATTTATGAATAAATTGATATGAGATGTCTGGTGGGAGCAGGTTGCACGCCGCAACAAGGAGTGATAAGGGTGGACAGGTGGGATCGGGTTGCACGCTGCAACATGAGTAATAAGGGTGATATATTTAGGGAGAAGCAATAAGGATGGACAGGTGGGAGCGGGTTGCACGCTGCAACAAGGAGCAATAAGGGAGGACATTTATATTTTTACTGAATTTCAAAGAAAATAAAGATTTGAAAGGCTTAAATGTTTATTTTATTATTCGTCATATTATCGGCACTACTTTTATTTAAAGTTGAAGTTTGGAAACTTGGAAATTATTTGAGAATTGGTTATAGATGATGCCTGGGAAAAGGCGACTGAGTTATTTTATTGTTGTTGCAGTACTTAATTATTTGTTTATATTTCCTTCTTGCTTTATATATTATTTTCACAGGTTATATTGCTAAAGCCCCGTCGTAGCCTCGTCACTACTTCGTCGAGGTTAGGCTCGACACTTACTCAGTACATGGGGTCGGTTGTACTGATACTACACTCTGCACTCTTTTGTGCAGATCCAGGTACCGGTCAGCTATAGAAATATTTGGAGCGGCTATTCATTTACTCGGAGACACGAGGTATATCTGCCGGCGTTCGGAGATCCCGAGAGTCTTCTCCTATTTTCATAAATGTTGTTTTATTATATTCAGAACAGTTACATTATTTCTTTCAGCCAAGTATTTGTAGTATTCTTTAGTAGTTCGTGAATTGTTACATCAGACTCTGGGGTAGTTTTTGGATTTATCTATATAATTATTTCGTGGCTCGGTTTAGTTAATTGTTTATTATCTTATATTGTGAATTATTTACTCAAAGCCATTAGATTAAGTATTAATTTAAAATTATTTTATCCTGTTTAAATGGTTAATTAAAGGAAATAGTTAAGCAAACTCTAACATTGGCTTGCCTAGCAAGTGTGGTGTTAGGCGCCATCACGATCCCTAAGGTTAGGAATTTGGGCCGTGACAACCTTTTTCGACCACTGACCTCGATAATTGGATGACAATCCCTGGGACAATATCATCTTCTTCGACCGATGACCCCAGATTTGCAAGAACATCAGCCTCGCTATTTTGTTCTCGAGGTACATGGACCAGTATCCACTCTTTGAAGAGATGCAACGTCACTTGAAGTTTGTCTAAGTACCTTTGCAATCTATCTTATCAAACCTCGAAGCTCCCGCTTACTTGGTTTACTACCAAAAGAGAGTCGCACTTTTCCTCGATGAACTCTGCTCCCAGGCCTTTGGCTAGATCGAGACCTAAAATCACGGCCTCATACTCGGCCTCATTGTTAGTCAATTTAGAAGTTCTTATAGATTGTCTAATGATGCTGCCTATAGACAGTTTTAGAACTATACCGAGCCCGAACCCTTTCACATTCGAGGCACCATCTGTGAAGAGGTTCCATACCGCCGATGATGTGCCCGTTTTTAGCAAGAGTTCCTTTTCTACTTCGGGTACGAGGGAAGGCGTGAAATTAGCCACGAAGTCTGCCAAAAATTGAGACTTGATGCCCGTTCGGGGTTGATATTCGATATCATACCCCCAAGCTCGATGGCCCATTTGGCCAATCGGCCCGATAATTCGGACTTATGCAAGATATTTCGAAGTGGATATGTAGTTAATACACATATAGGATGACATTGAAAATACGACTTTAATTTCCTAAATGCGTTTGTTAATGCAAGGGCTAATTTCTCTAAATGCGGGTGTTTTCAGCATCTCCTAAGGTCTGACTTACATAATAGATAGGAAATTGCGTACCTTGCTCTTCACGAACCACCATTTCCACTCACCGCTACTTCGTACACGGCTAAATACAAATATAGTGTTTCATCCTCCTTCGGAGTATGAAGCAAGGGCGGGCTCGAGAGATACCGTTTAATTCTTCCAAGGCTTGTTGACACTCCAGAGTCCATGCGAAGTTGTTTTTTTTTCTTGAGTAGGTAGAAGAAATGATGGCTCCGATCTGAAGACCTCGAGATAAACTAGCCTAGGGTCAGTTATCTTTCCGGTTATCCATTACACGGCTTTCACATTGTTTACGACGGTGATTTCTTCGATGGCTTTGATTTTATCGGTTGATCTCGATCCCCCTATTCAACACTATGAAGCCTAAGAACTTGCCCGAGCTGACTCCGAAAATGCACTTCTAGAGGTTGAGTTTCATGTTGTACTTCCTTAAGATATCGAACTTTGCCTGCAAATGGGTCAAATGGTCCTCTACGCGCAGGGACTTAACTAGCATGTCATCAATATAAACTTCCATAGATTTGCCTATTTGGTGTTCGAACATTTTATTAACTAAGCGTTGATATATAGCTCCTGCATTTTCTAGCCCGAAGGGAATTACATTATAGCAATATGTACCATACTTCGTGATAAACGAAGTCTTTTCCTGGTCCTCCAGGTTAATTTGAATTTGATTCTACCCGGATTAGGCGTCGAGAAAAGTAAGGATCTCATGGCCAGCCATAGCATCAATCAGACGGTCGATGTTAGGCAGTGGGAAGGAATCTTTAGGGCATGCTTTGTTCAAATCTTTGTAGTATACACACATTCTAAGTTTATTTCCCTTTTTAGAGACTACCACTACGTTAGCTAGCCATTCGGGAAATTTTACTTGCCTAATGGATCCTATTTTGAGAAGTTTGGTTACCTCGTCTTTGATGAAGGCATGTTTTACCTCGGACTGAGGTCTCCTCTTTTGCTTCACCGGTTTAAATCTAGGATCGACACTTAGTCGATGGGTGGTTATCTCCAGTGGGATCCCTGTCATATCTAAGTGGGACCAAGCAAAGCAATCAATGTTATCAATAAGGAATTGATTGAGTTTTTCCCTGAGTTCGGGTTTTAATCTCATTCCCAGGTATACTTTTTGTTTCGGCAGGTGCTTGACCAATACCACCTTCTCGAGCTCCTCGATAGTGGACTTCAGCGCATCTAACTCCTCGGGGGCGACGAAGGCTCGAGGGGTAAGGAAATATTCTTCGTCCTCGATCACCTGATCCTTGATCACCTGTTCCTCGGGCTCAGCCGAGGGCACGAGTTGTGATTTCTATTTGGCTACCTGTTTGTCCTTCGACTTTCCCTATGTGGATGGTGTCGATACTGGTGCCAAGTCGTGCAATGCGAACATCTCTTTGGCTGCATGATGCTCTCCATATACTGTTTTCATGCCTTTGTTGGGAACTTCACCATTTGATGAAGGGTTGATGGCACTTCCCTCATGCTATGGATCCATGGCCTTCCAAGTAGAGCATTATACCTCATGTCACCTTCAATGACATGGAATTTGGTGTCTTGTATGGTTCCGGCCACGTTTACGGGGAGGATGATTTCTCCCTTCGTTGTTTCACTTGCCATGTTGAATCCATTCAAGACTCGAGAGGCGGGTATGATTTGGTCGAGCAGCCCGAGCTGCTCCACGACCCTTGATCTGATTATATTTGTTGAACTACCTGGATCCACAAGAACACATTTAACTTCAACTTTATTTAAAAGGATAGAAATTACCAGTGCATCGTTGTAAGGCTGAGATAAGGCCTCGATGTCTTCCTCGCTGAATGTGAGAGTGTCCTCGGGCATGTAGTTCCGAGTCAGTTTCTCCATTGTGACAGATACTTTGGTACGTTTGAATATGTGCTCCTATGGTACGTCGACTCCGCCGATGATCACGTGAATGACATGTTGGGGCTCTTCCGGTTCATTTTTCCTTTTTATATCTCTTTCTCAGAAATGGTTCTTGGCTCGGTCGTTGAGAAATTCTTGAAAGTGCCCTTCGTTGAACAATCGGGTTACCTCCTCTCTAAGTTGCCTGCAGTCCTCGGTCCTATGACCATGAGTACCATGATACTTGCACATTAAGTTAGGGTTCCTCTGAAAAGGATTAGTCAGTATGGGCTTGGGCCATCTGGTGTCTCTAATTTTGCCAATGGCTGAAACGATGCCTGAGGCATCGACACTGAAGTTGTATTCTGATAATCAGGGTGCCTCCACCGGCCCCGAGTGCCTATCGAACCCGGTCTTACTCATGAGTCCCCGAGAATTCTGACCTCGATCTGCTCTTCGATCATTTCGAGGTATGTTGCGCCTCGAAGTGTTCCTTCTGTCTGCGATGTATGGCTAATATTTTCCTTGTCAGGCCTTGGCTCCCTGTCTGCATCTATCGACTCCTTTGCTAGTAGCCTGCTTGGATAAACTGAGCCCGAAGGGGCTCCCAACTGGTCGTCCCTGACCTTAATTTTTGACTGGTACCTGTTGTGCACATCCTCCAGGTTACGTCAGGATACTCGATCAAGTTCTGCTTCAGCTGCCTCGAAGCTATCGAACTTCGTTCATTTAGCCCCTGTGTGAAGACTTGTACGACCCATTCATCGAAGACTGGTGGTAACTCCATTCGTTCCAACTGGAAACGGGACATAAATTCCCTCAGCATCTCGTTCTCCCTTTTCTTGATTTTGAATACATCTGACTTCCTTGTTGCAACCTTTATGCACCAACATGTGCCTTTACAAATGAGTCTTCTAACATGGCAAATGAATCGATAGAGTTCGGGGGCAAGTTATGGTACCACATCATTTCCCCCTTGGACAAAGTTTCCCCAAATTTCTTCAGTAGTACAGACTTGATCTCGTCGTCCTTCAAATAATTCCCCTTTATACCACAAGTATATGTGGTGATGTGCTCGTTGGGATCGGTGGTCCCATTGTATTTCGGGATGTCTGGCATCTAAAACTTCTTCGGAATAGGCTTTGGAGCCGCACTCGAGGGGAATGGTTTTTGTACAAACTTCTTCGAATCCAGTACCTTCAAAACCGGAGGTGCTCCCGGTATCTGGTCGACCCTCGAGTTGTAGGTTTCCACTTTCTTATCCTTGTTCTCAATCCTTTTTTTTTCCGACTCGATCCTCTTAGTGAGTTCCTCGAGCATTTTCATAATGATCGGGTCAATTCCCGTCCCATTGTTGCTTGATCTCTCGGGGGTTGGCTCAACTCGAGGAGCTCTTTCTGGTCTTGGTCCGCTCAGAGTCTTTTGCTGACTCTGCAACTGAGTGATAGCAACTTGTTCTGCTTGCAACATTCCAAAAATTACTTGTAGACTGACTTCTCTTTCTTCTCGAGCATGTGTCCTTTGTGCGTCGGGTTGGTCTCCTCCGTGTACACTTCTTTCAATATCAGTGCCCAAGTCGACGTGCAAAGCAATGTGTGAACCAACATCGAATGGGTTTGGTGTTGGCGCCACCCCTAGGTTAAGCGGTGGCACACCGGTCCCTGAAGTTGTTGCATTATTTTCTCCATGGAATCTGAGGCCGTCGTTTCCATGTACTGGTGCGTTTGCTGAGTTAGACATATTTTAATCCTGAAATCAAAGAATCTTGGACAAGAAAAAGTGTGAAGAATAAAATGTGTTATCAGAAAACTAGCACTGAAATAATTACTATTATCTTTAGCCCCATGGTGGGCGCCAAACTATTTATCTCGAAAATAGTGGTAACAATTATATTTGATTTGTGGTTCTAAAAATATGAGATTTATTCTAATGCTAGTAAATACACAAGAAATATTAAGTGTAAATGAGAAGAAATGATGAACCAAACCAGTGTTGTCAAAGGAATAGGGACCTCGGGCTCGATAACCTCGGAGGTCTCGAGGTGAGTTAAGAGCAATAAAGTATGAACAATAAACTAAGAGCAATAAAGTTGAAGAACAATTGTTGAGCATAGTAAATGAGGAAAGCAAAATAGAATGTTCTATTGCGGTGAATGATGTCTCTTTACAAATGATTAGGGTCCCCTTTATATAGGAGGGGAAAACCCTAATATGATACATTTCTAATTATGACAAAGAATTCTATTGGTACAGCTGTATAACAACCTAGTACTGACTTGTACTAGCTCGTACAAATCTTGTCCCACAATTTACGCCCTTTATTGAGTGTCATCAAAACTGTACTGCCTCGAAGCAGATCGTGCCAGGCCTCCGATTCGTCCCCCCGAGGTGTGCATGTTTCAGCCAAACCTGATCCCTACTTCGAGTTGCCCGAACTCGAGTTAGTTGTTCGATTAAACCCTCGAAATCGGGTTCTCCGATTTCGAATGTATACATGTAGCTTCAATCATACCAAAAGAGTAAGTACACACTATAACAGTAAACAGTGATGGATGATATAGTAGTTGGGATGATGCACAAATACTTTAACTTGGACAATTAGTCAGTTCAATTAACGCGTCACTCGTCATAAAGGGTGAAAATTCTTTACCCTAAAATTCGGATAACAATTAAACTTATATTGTGATTTTAAGAATATTCCCACTTGTTAGGATCAAAATGGGTTTGTTGTTGTTGTTGTTGTGGTTTTAAGAATATGTGATTTTGTCCAATATCAATTGATAAATAAGGAAATAAATGGATGAATTAGATGATAACATAAATCAAACCAATATGTAAGCAAAGCCTCGACCTCGATTCGGAATAGTCTCGAGGTGGAATAGTAAGAACAGTAAATGATAAAGCAATTCTGATGAACAGTAAGTGAAATGGCAAGAAAGTAACGAATGTATATATTTTTATCAGTGAATAATGATGCCTACAAATGAATGGAATTCCTCTTTATATAATAGAGGAGTCCTAAATAAGTTACACTTCTAATTATAAAAGGAAATCATATTAACAGCTGATTAACCGCCATAGATAGATCTGTCTCGAGATTTACACCACGATCCTCGACCAATCGCGGATATCTCGCCCTTTCCGTTATAAAGCTATGACGATGTTATTCGGAGTCTGTCCCTTTCTGGCCTCGATTGATGTCGACCTCGATCTGAAAATAGGCTTCGATTTCGGACTCAACGTGCTAGCTCTTTGATGTTCCATTCCTATCTCGACCGAATAGTGAAATCGGGTAGCCCCGATTTCTACCGTATACAGATAGTCCCCTCGTTTCTTAGAGTAAAATGATAAGAAACGACTTGAGCCTGGATTTTCTAAAGACCTCTATAATGATGTCATCCTTGTGACGTAAGTGATGGAGGTGACCGAAACGTCCCGCCGGTACATTCCCCCAAAACATTAATGCTTGTCAGTGAACAGTCAGCCACTAGCGCCACCGAACCGTCGCCACAACTCTATAAATATAGACTCTTTTGTTGAATCAAACTTTTACTTTCACCTTCATAAAATTTTCTAAGTCTCTCAAACTCTCTCAATCTCTTCTCTTTCATCACCCGTTGAGTCAGCTTTGTTAGTCAATCACCAAGATCCACCTCTTTCCGCCTCTTTCTACCTAAATCCATGGCGAAAACCTCCAAAACCGTTCCTCAAAAAGAGAAAGCTTCCTCCTCTTCTTCCCGGTCGCCGGTGACAAAACATCGGTAAAACCGCTCCCTTATGAGTATGTTCTCGTACCTTGTGCCTTACAAACCGACTTCAAGGTCGAGAACCTCCATCGTTCCCTGGCCGATGTGAGCATGTGTCAAGATATATCTGCTCGATAACAACGGCTATCCCGAGGACGTGAAGAGTGATTGTAACTGGGGGGCCGAGGTCGTGGTACAGATCCCCGCTCCTGAAGAGAGTATTACCACTCATGTGGAGGGGTTCCTAAGTGTTTACACTTAACCCTTCACGTTGGTTCCTCTCAACCCAGTTATCATCGAATTATGCAAGAGGTACCAGGTCACCCTCGGCCAGGTTCACCCCTCTTTTTGGCGAATCGTGATCATGCTCTGATTTTTTTACAGCAAGGTCGAGGGGTTTCCGTTCACTCTCAGTCATCTCATGTGACTATATCGACTCCGACTCTTTCGAGGGTTGATCAAGATCCAAAGTCGAGAAACAAAGGCTTTGTTCTCGAGCATCAATGAGGACAAGGACCGGGGTTGGATGAGCCGGTTCGTATGGGTGAGGACCTGTGATCTCATCCCAAAGGAGAAACTGCCGTTCCCCGAGAAGTGGAACCCCGAGTGTAAGTAACATCTCACCCATTAGTTTTTATATTCCTATTCCTTGCTTTACATAATACCTTTGTTTGTCATGCAGCGATTGCCTGGATGCCTCAAGCGGTTCTTGACCTCGAGGACTGGGTACGTCAGTTGTCCTCAACTTCCTCCTATGCCGAGCGCTGTTGGCGTGACTTGGAAAAGGGAAAAATAGGTAGCAAAAATCACAGTGAGTGTTTCTCTCTTATTTCCGAGGTACTACTCATGCTTCTTTTTCTCACCAAATTTCCTTTTTTGTAGAACAAGGACGCGATCTTGAGGCCTCCGAGTGGTGAGGAAGAGATTAAGTCCCCAGTTACGAAACCAGGGAAAGATAACAAGAGGAAGAGGGTGTCGTAGTCCGAGGACCCCAAATCTAAATAGACTCTAGCTCAAAGACGCTGGGGAAATGTCATCCCTCTGACTATAGAGTCGGTCCAACATCTGAGGGAAAAAGAAGAGGAAGATGAGGGCAATGATTCGGTGCTGGTGATTCGAGTAAGGAAGCCCGCCGAGGCCGCCAAACCTTCAAAGCCGGAGGCGGTTGTCGAGACCTAGCCTAACAATGAGGAGGCCTTGGAGAAAGATTCGGGCAAAGTCCCCGAATCTCCCTAGGTAGAGGTTTTCCCTCGATCAGCAACAGGCATATCGGAGGGGGCCGGTTTTGAGACCCCCAGGGTTGGACAGAGCGCCCTGAGCGACCCACTCGGGGCTGTGACAGCAGATTACTCTCCTTCTCTACTGGCCTTTTCCGAGGAGGCTATAAGAGATGCTCGGGCTCTAAGGACCCCTGACATAGGCGGAATCCCAAGTGAAAAGGATCCCATTCGAGATTGCTTTACCGGGGTCGATGATGCCGCTGATCTCAATGATTCGTCTACCCTCTTCGAAGAGGCCCAATGCCTTTTATCTCGAGTAAGTGCTAATCTTCGTTGTTGAAATTTTATTTTCCTTTTTCTTCCTTCAACCTAACTTATATCTTTCTTCTCGTATAGGCTTTTACCAAGTCTCGGGCCGACCTGAGCCAATATGAGGTCGAGTTCCAGAGGACCTCAGAGGAGAGGAATGCATTAAAGCTCCTTTGCGGGTAAGTGAAGAGCTTAGGGACCTTCGAGCAGACTTGGCCAAGGCTCGTAAAGAAGAGACCGAGCTGAACGAGCAGATAAATGTCCTTCTGAAAAAATACGAACTTGATCCAAGGGTGGAGGATAACACTTCGATGTCTCAGTTACAGCAAAACATTTGAGAGTATCGAGTTGTTCCGGGGGGGATTCGATCAGGTTAAAGCTGACATCCATCGGTCAAAGGAAGGCATGGATCGCCTTGCTGTGGAGAAGGAGGCTTCCTTGGCCCAACTGTTATTGGCCGGAGTTCAACTCCGGAATACTGGGGAGAAAAGTTCGATCATGGCAAAAAGAATCGAAGAGCTCGAAGCCGGACTTGCTGAGGCCTAAGCCGAGGTTGAAAAGGCGAAAGCCCAAGCTGAAAAGTCAATAGCCGTATACTTGGATGATATCAAGGCTACTCAAACCTAGCTGAGGAAGGCCACCGACTGAGCACGATGGAGTACTGATCTAGCTGAGTTTCAATCTCGGAGGGAGACCTTCGAGGAAATTCATGCTCGAAATTTTGACCTCTCCGAAGAGATAGCTCAAGCTAAGGTGCTCGAAGCCGATGCCAGGTTGCTTGCCTCCTCCGATGATGATGAAAGCATCCAGGGCGGGTATGATAATGGTGAGGGGCCCGAAGAAGAAGAAGTTGCCCCCCCGGGAGAAGTCCACCCCGAACATAGTTAGGATTTTATTTTTCCTTTTCTTTTTTGTAAGACCTTCGTCGGTCTTTTGTACATAAACACATACATAAAGAAATCTTTCTTTTGATTTCATTCTTAAATTTTGTCTTCAGACTTGCTTTGTGTCATGTAGAAATTTTAGCACATTTTTATGCTTTAAACAATATGTTCAAGACTTTGGTTTTAAATGACTTGATCGAGGCCATAATAATAATATTATTTTTATAGTCGAGTTCGAGTAAAACTTGAATCCAAAGCAATAGAACCCTTAGGTTTGCATTGAATAATAATGGATCCTCTATCTGTAGTCGAGTAGGTTTTTATTCGAAATCGAGGTAGTGGAACCCTTAGGTTCGAATCAAGTGAGAACATGTTCTCGAACTCAAAGTGTATTGGCCATTAGGCTTTTTTAATTGGGCCGATATGGCCGTAAAATAATGGCTTTTTCCCTTTTTCGGCTTAAAGACTTTGTGAAATTTTGTTATGCCTTAGCATGTAATTTCAGGGTTCGATATTGATCGAAACCTCTTTACCTTTTGCGCCTTGGCGCAAACTTGCACTTAGAATAATTTGATACCTCTTAAGTTTTTTTGAGGGCTGATATTATCGAATCCATTTGGTTATTTTGCTGAGGGTAGCCTTTCTAACCGGTTTTCAAAGAATTTGAAGGCCTATTTTTATTGGAAGATTCAGACGTCTCCGAGCCACGTTATTTAGCCGTAACCTTTGGATATGCCTCTTGGGCTTATTTTCCGATAACACTCCGAACTTATTCGAAGTGTTTGTCCTTGAGAATGATGGCCTTGGCCTATAAATCAAGGAATGCCTCTTTGAGGTCTTATGGTTTCGAGTTTAGATAATTCTAACATGTCTTATGGTTTCGAGTTTAGGTACATTCCTATTTCTGGCAAGGAATCTAATTTGTACAGCTGTCTAACTGATTTTTACGAGTTTGTACAAATCTATTCCGGGATTTATGCCTTGAACTTTGTGCCATTGAGGAAATCTTGCCCATTCCATTATAAAACTATAACGACATTATCCCGAGGTAGGTTTTACTCGGCCTCCAATGTTAAGTGTTTTGACCTTCAAACCTTGCATTCCGTTACTAGTCTCGATCTCGGTCTACCAAACTTGTTTAATCCATTCGAGCTTTGGCTCGGGGTAACCTCTCGAGCCTCCAAAATCGAGCGTACCCGATTTTGACCGTATACAGATAGTCCCCGCATTTCTTAGAATTAAGGGATAAGAAACGATTTGAATTTTGAATTTTTGAAGTCTCTGATGATGACATCTTCCTCATGACGCAAGTGTTGAAGTGACTGAAACGTCCCATCGGTTCGCTTTCCCCAAAACATTAAATGCGCGTCACTGCTGGTCGGCCACTTGTGACAACGAATGGTTGTCGACCTCCTATAAATACTTGGTCATTTGACTCATTGAGTATTTTTACTCTCATTTGCATCTCTTCTAATCTCTCCTTCTCCTCTTCCGCCACCGGTTTTTCCGATTTCTTATCACTAAAAACCGTCAAATCTTATTACCTTTCGCCTATTTTTACCAGAATCAATGGCTAAAACCTCTAAAGCTATTCCTCAGAAAGAGGGAACCTCCTCTTGTTCCTCCCGTCCGGCCGGTGGTAAGGCGACGACCCTTCACGAAATTGTTCACGATTGTTGTACCCTGAAAAAAGACTTCACCGTCAAAAATCCGCTCGATGTTCCTGGTCAATGTGAGCACGCTTCGAGATACATATGTTTGATAACAAAGAAACATCTAGATGTCATGAGGAAGGAATGTGGCTGGGAGGATGATGTTGTGATACAGATCCCCACTCGTGAAGAGGATATTACGACCCACGTGGAAGGGTTCTTAAGTGTATACACTTCCCCTTCACGTTGGGTCCCCTCGATCCAATTGTGATTGAATTTTGCAACAGATACCAGGTTATCCAGGTCAAATCCACTCATATTTTTGGCGAATATTTATAATGCTCTGATTTTTTATCAGTAAGGCCGAGGGGCTCGAGTTCACCCTTAGCCATCTTATTCGTTTGTACCGGCCTCAACGCTTCCGAGGACTAATCAAACTCCAATGTTGGTCGACCAAATCCTTCTTCTCCAGTAATGATGAGGATAGGGATCGAGGCTGGATGAGCTGGTTCATCCGAGCGAGGACCTCCGATGTCACCCCCGATTAACAAAGGTCGTTCCCCGAGAAGTGGAACTTCGACCGTAAGTGGATCATGTTTCCTTAGCACTTTTCTGTATTTATTCTTTTCATGACGTTCTTTCCTTTATTTGCAGCGGTCCCTTGTATGCCCCATGTAGTCCTCGATCTCAAGGACTGGGTACGGAATCTATCTGCTACCTCATCATATGATAAACTCAAGTGGCATTACTTGTCGAAGGGCAAGTGGGAAGCAAAACACCATGGTAAAATCCTCGACATTTCCTTCTTCATTGAAGAGTATTCCTTCCTCACACTTGTTTTTTATTTGTGCAGGCATTGGTGATTCATCCGAGATGAGACCGACCCCTCTCGGGGAGAAAATGGAGTCCCCGGTCCCGAAGTCAAAAAAGGATAATAAAAGGAAAAGGGCTTCACCGCCCGAGGACCCTTAAGATAAATCGGGGCCTGCTCGGAGGCGCAAGAAGAACGTCATTCATGTGGACATAGATTCAGTACATCAGTTCTTGGATGAAGAGGTCGAAGATTCGGCTCTGATAACCTGAACCAGAAGATCGGCCGAAGCTGCTAAGCCCTCTGAGCTAGAGATCACACCTCGAGGTGGGGAGAACTTGAAATATGAAAAAGACAAAGCTCCTGAATTGCCCGAGGTTACAATTTCTATGCAGCCTCCAACGAGTACCACAAAGAAAGCAAGTTTCGAGATGCCCTCGACCGAACAGAGCGCCTCGGGCGACTTACTCGGGCCTTGAAAAAAGGGTCAATCTTCTTTTTTACCAGCCTACTCCGAAGAAACCATAAGGGATGCTCAGGCCTTGAAAACGCCCGAGTTAGGCTAAAACAACCCGAGTTAGGATGATCCTTTCCAGGGTTGTTTTACTGGGGTCAATGATGCCGATTTCATTGATGCGTCCTCAACCTTCGAAGAGGCCCAACGTCTCTTCTCTAAGGTAGGCCTCAATTCTTGATGATGCAACTCTCTTAATGTTGCAATTGTTTCCTCCTTGGTTTGATTGATCGCTCATTTTCTTTGTAGGCGTTTACCAAGTTTAACGTCGAGCTGAGCCAATGTGAGGCCGAGCTAAACAAATACTTGGGAGAGGAGAAGGCCCTGAGGCTCCTTTGTGACCAAAAGGAGGAGGAACTTAAAAACATGTGGTCGGAGTTGACCAAGGCTCGGAATATGAGGACGAGCTCGAGAAGCAGGTTACTAACGTTTTGAAAAAGTATGGACTTCCCCTCCCAACTTCGTAGGCTAATGCTTTGATATCTCAGTTGCAGCAGAAGGTGGAGATGTTGGAGCAGCTTCGAGGTGAGGTTGTCCGGGTCAAAGCCGAGTGCAACCAGTGGAAAGAAAAGATGGACCTCCTGGTTGCGGCGAAGGAGGATGCACTGACAAAATTAGATGCTGCCGAGGTTCAACTTCGGAATGCCAAGGAGAGCAGTTAGGCCCAGGGCGAAAAAGTTGTTGAGCTCGAAGTCAATCTTGCCAAGGCTGAAGCGGAAGTTGCTAAAGCCAGGGCTGAAGCCAAGAAGATTCAGGTCACAGTTGATAAAACCGTTGTCATATTCTTGAAGTACACCGAAGCTTCTCAAATGGAGCTAAGGGAAGCCTCTGGTCAGGAAAATAGAAGTAATGACTACGCCAAGTGACGATCTCGGAGGGAGACTCTCGACGAGGTACACGCTAGGGTCTTCGATCTCTCCGAAGAGATAGCCCAAGCAAAGGCGGATGAAGTTGATGCCCGATTTCTAATTTCCTCCGATGATGATGATGATATCAAAGATGGACAAGGCGAGTACGAAAATGAAGAGGGGGCTGACGAAGATACCACCCCCGAGGGGGAAGTTGCCCATGAGGGGGAAGCGATTCCGGGAGGAGATGCTGCCCCCGAGAGTGCGGATGTTCCCTCGGCGTAGATAGGGACTTCCTCTCTGTATTTCTTTTTGTTGAACTCTTTGTACGTACCATCTTTTGAATGTATATATAAAGAAGAATTTTCCTTAAATTTTTTCTCAATTTCTCTTGTTTTTTATTCTTCGAGCAGCATATTCGAGATTCTTCCTTGAGTTGTTCCTTAGTATTTTTTCCTTCAAAATTTCTTGCACTAGTTTCATCCTTCGAACGATGCATTCGAGATTATATCTCGGATGTTTCCTTTGAAGTGGCCGAGGTTGGGTTCGAATAATATTTGAACCTTCAAGCTATATACCCTTAGTGTCGAATGATGACAGCCTTTCGAACCATATTCAAAAATGTTTGTTTGGGATCGGGGTGATCGAACCCTTGGGTTCGGATTGGATGAAATTTCGAACCCTTAGTGTGTCGGCCCTTAGTATCTTTTATGTTGGCCCTTAGGCTCTTTTATATCGACCCTTAGGCTCTTTAGAAGCAGCTATATTTTTTCCCTTTTTGGCTAAAGACTTAGTAAGAAAATTTCATGCCTTAGTATATATTTTTTATACTCATTGGGTTTTTCGAAGGTTCGACGATCGGAACCCAGATTTTCCTAGCTCGTTTGTGTTGAGGTGATTTAAAACCTCGAAGGTTGATGTTATTGAAGCTTTTAGATTATTTGGGGGTTGATTTCATCGAAGCCCTTTCTTTGCTGAGAGTAGCCTTATTTAACCAGTTTTTCAAAGTATTTGAAGGCCTTATTTTGTGGCGGAAGTTGGACATCTGAGCCACGTTATTTTGGCCATAGCCCATAGTTCTTAATATGGTCGTAGCCTCGGGTATGTTCCTTGGAATTGTTTCCCGATATTGTTTCGCGTTTGTTCAAAATGTTAGTCCCCGAGTGCGATGGCCTTGGACTTTACGTCGAGGAGTGCCTCTTTGAGGTCTTAGGGGTTCGAGTTTACAGGATTCGAATGTGTTGACTATCGATGATAGTCCCTGACTTGTCGATATATGCTTATGTTTCGGCTCTTGAGCCTTTTCTCATGTAGAATTATAACTATGGAGAAACAAATTTCTTCAAGACACAAAGTGTTGAATAGAAAGGGTGCTTCTTTAAGTAGCTTGTACATATGTACATGTTTCGCCTTCGAGGATCGATTATTCTATACGGACACAGTTCCTTTGACTGTTTGGCCCATTAAAAGGTTTTCTTATCCAGACCTTCTTAGGCGTGAAGTATTTTCCTCGAAAATGCTAGCCCTCGAGGGTGATTGAACCCCAATATTCGAGGTTGATTGAAAATAAGCCTTGGATACTTGTTGAATCCCCCTTAGGTAGCATATAATTGTTGCCTCGTTAAAAACCTTTCCTGAAAAACCCATTTGGATAAAACCCGATCCAAGGAAAAAAGAGTGCAATGCATGCATTAAAACCTAAGGTCTTCGAGTTGAAGGATGTTTCGTCGTCTTCGATCGAGCACCTGCAATGAGTTAGTTTTGTATATAAATGGAAAAAAGGAGAAAATCATACCTTAGCAATAACATCGTTTGATTAGCGATACATTCCAATTGTTTGGAAATTGTTCGCCTTCCATCGTGCTAAGTTTGTAAGATCCCTTTCCAACAACTCCGATGACTCGATACGGTCCTTCCTAATTTGGGCCTAGTTTCCCTTCGTTTGGGTCTCAAGTATTGAGGGTGACATTCCTTAGAACTACGTCCCCGACTACGAAGTGGTGAAGGTTTGTCCTCCTGTTATAATACCTTTAGATCCTTTGTTTTTGTGCGGCCATTTGAACAAGTGCAACTTCTAGTTTTTCATCTAGTATCTCGACACTAGCGTTCATAGCCTCGTTGTTTGACTCCTCTGTTGCGTGCTGAAACCTGACGCTTGGCTCCCTTAACTCGACCGGAATCAATTCCTCGGAATCGTACACCAAAGAGAACGAAGTTTCTCCTGTCCTGGATTTCGACGTCATTCGATATGCCCATAATACCTCAGGAAACACCTCTCTCCATTTTCCCTTAGCTTCATTCAACCTCTTCTTCAAGTTTTGGATAATAGTTTTGTTTGTGGACTCGGCCTGGCCATTTGCGCTTGGGTGATATGGTGTTGATAAAATCCTTTTTATTTTGTGATCTTCGAGGAACTTTCTCACCTTGTAGCTGATAAATTGCTTCCCATTGTCGCATACTATTTAAGCGGGTATCCCGAACCGGCACACGATGTGGTCCCATATGAAGTCTATGGCTTCTTTTTCTCTTACTTTCTCAAAGGCTTGCGCTTCTACCCACTTTGAAAAGTAGTCTGTCATAAAAAATGAACTTAGCCTTACCTGGTGCCGTGGGCAGGGGCCTACGATGTCCATTCCCCATTTCATGAATGGCCATGGGGATAGGACTGAATGGAGTTGTTCATCGGGCTGATGGATCATCGGTGCAAACCTTTGGCATTTGTCACATTTTCGAACAAACTCTTTAATATCTTTCTCCATTTTGTCCCAGTAATATCCGGCCCTAATAATTTTGTGAATCAAAAAGTCAGCGCCGAAGTGGTTCCCACAAGTGCCTTTGTGTATTTCTCGCAAAACATAATCGATGTCCCCCGGTACTAAGCATACGGCTAATGGTCCATCGAAGGTCTTCCTGTATAATGTTCTGTTTTCATCTAGTGTGAATCGGGTTGCTTTAGCTCGTAGGGCTCTCGATTTTTTACGGTCCGAAGGGAGTTTTCCGTGCTTCAAATAATCGACATATTTGTTCCTCCAATCCCAAGTCAAACTTTTAGAGTTTATCTCAGCGTGACCTTCCTCGACCACAAACCTCGACAACTGAACAACGGTCCCCGGGACAACATCATCTTCTTCGACTGATAAACCCAAATTCGCAAGTACATCAGCCTCACTGTTTTGTTCCCGAGGTATATGATCCAACGTCCACTCCTTGAAGCGGTGTAATGTCACCTGTAACTTGTCTAAATATCTCTGCATCCTATCATCACGAACCTCGAAGCTTTTGTTCACTTGGTTCACTACCAACAGAGAGTCGCATTTGGCTTCGATGACCTCTGCTCCCAGGCTTTTGGCTAATTCGAGACCTGCAATCATGGCCCCGTACTCGGCCTCATTGGTAGTTAATCTAGAAGTTTTGATAGATTGTTGAATAGTGTTACCCGTAGGTGGTCTTAAAATAATACCGAGCCCGTACCCTTCACGTTCGAGGCACCGTCTGTGAAAAGGGTCCATACACCCGTCGATGTACCTGACTTTAGTAAAAGTTCCTTCTCTACTTCGGGTATGAAGGTAGGAGTAAAATCAGCCACGAAGTCTGCTAGAATTTGAGACTTGATAGCCGTTCGGGGTTAATATTCAATATCGTACCCACCGAGCTCGATGGCCCATTTTTCGATTCAGCTCGATAACTCGGGCTTTTGCAAAATATTTCAAAGTGGATACGTAGTTAACACACATATAGGGTGACATTGGAAATATGGTTTCAATTTTCTAGATGCACTTATTAATGCAAGTGTTAACTTATCCAAATGTGGATACCTGGTTTCAGCATCTCCTAAGGTTCGACTTACATAATAAACATGAAATTGTGTGCCTTGCTCCTCCCGAACTAGCACGCTGCTTACCACTACCTCAAACACGGCCAAGTATAAGTATAGTTTCTCATCCACCTTCGGAGTGTGAAGCAGAGGTGGGCTCGATAAGTACTGTTTTAATTTCTCCAACACTTGCTGACATTCAGGGGTCCATGCGAAATCATTCTTCTTTTTGAGCAAAGAGAAAAATCTGTGACTCCGATCCAGTGACCTCGAGATAAATCTGCCCAAAGCAGTTATCCGCCTGGCCAGCCATTGTACGACCTTCACATTGTTTACGATGGTGATTTCTTCGATGGATTTAATTTTACCGGGGTTGATCTCGATACCTCTATTTGATACCATGAAACCTAGGAACTTGCCCGAGCAGACTCCAAAAGCACATTTCTCGGGGTTGAGTTTCATGTTGTATTTTCTCAAAAACTTGAACGTTGCCTACAAATGAGTGAAATGGTCCTCTGCGTGCAGGGACTTAACTAGCATATCA
The DNA here is from genome assembly GCA_005239505.1 of Nicotiana paniculata. Lineage (NCBI taxonomy): Eukaryota > Viridiplantae > Streptophyta > Magnoliopsida > Solanales > Solanaceae > Nicotiana > Nicotiana paniculata. The sequence continues at coordinate 48,303 of ML347705.1, read as the reverse complement.
TCAATGTAAACTCTCATTGATTTACCTATCTGTTGTGCGAACATTTTATTAACTAGGCGTTAGTATGTAGCTCCTGCATTTTTTAGCCCGAAGGGCATTACATTGTAACAATATGTTCCATACTTAGTGATAAATGAAGTCTTTTCCTGGTCCTCCGAGTTCATTTGAATTTGGTTGTACCCGGAGTATGCATCAAGAAAAGTAAGGATCTCGTGGCCGGCTGCGGCGTCGATCATATGGTCGATGTTAGGCAGTGGAAAGGAATCTTTAGGGCATGCTTTGTTCAAATATTTATAATCTACGCACATTCCAAGCCTGTTTCCTTTTTTAGGAACTACGGCCACATTGGCTAACCACTTGGGATATTTTACTTTCCTAATGGACCCTATTTTGAGAAGTTTAGTTACCTCGTCCTTTATGAACACATGTTTTATCTCGGACTGCGGCCTTATCTTTTGCTTTACCAGTTTAAACCTGGGGTCGAGACTTAGCCGATGTGTTGTTAGCTCTTGTGGGATCTCTGTCATGTCTAAATGAGACCACGCAAAACAATCTATGTTATTGAAAGGGTTTTGAATGAGTTTTTTTCTGAGTTCGGGGGTTAATCCCATTCCCAGGTATACCTTTCGTTCTTGTAGATGTTCAATCAATATCACCTGCTCCAGTTCCTCGACCGTGGACTTCGTTGCATCTGATTCCTCGGGAGCGACGAAGGCTCGAGGGGTAAGGACATCTTCTTCTTCGTCCTCGATTACCTGTTCCTCGGATTCAGCCGAGGCTATGTACTGTGATTTCTATTTAGCCATTTGCTTCTCTTTGATGTTTGATTTCTCTGAGGTCGAAGGTGTCGGCGCTGGTGTCAAATCATGAACTGCAAACATCTCCTTTGTTGCGTGTTGCTCCCCACAAACTGTTTTCACACCATCTTTTGTTGGAAACTTCATCATCTGGTGAAGAGTCGATGGTGTCGCCCTCATGTTATGGATCCAAGGCCTTCTGAGCAATGCATTGTACCTCATGTCACCTTCGATGACATGAAATTTTGTGTCCTGAATGGTCCCAGCCACATTTACGGGCAGGATGATCTCACCCTCCGTTGTTTCGCTAGCCATGTTGAAGTCGTTTAAGACTCGAGATGCTAGTACGATTTGATCTAGCAGCCCGAGCTGCTCTACGACTCTCGACCTGATTATGTTGGCCGAGCTACCTAGATCAACAAGAACACGTTTAACTTGAATTTTATTTAGTAATATAGAAATTACCAGGGCGTCGTTGCAGGGCTCAGAGAGGCCTTATGTTTCCTCATCGTTGAATGTAAGATGCCTTCGGGCATATAATCTTGGGTCCATTTCTCTCTTGTAATCTACTCTTTGGTGCGTTTGAAAATAGGTCCTTGTGGGATGTCGACCCCACCAACGATCATGTGGATGATATGCTGGGGTTCTTCCTGCTCATTATTTCTATTGACGTCTCTTTCTCTAAAGTGATTTTTGGCTCTTTCACTGAGGAACTCTCAAAGGTGAACTTTGTTGAACAACTGAGTTACATCTTCTCTCAATTTTCTACAGTCCTTAGTCCTGTGGCCATGTGTACCATGATATTTACACATCAAGTTAGGATTCTTTTGAGAAGGGTCAATTTGTATAGGCCTGGGCCACCTGGTATCTTTAATCCTTCCAATGGCTGCAACGATAGCTGAGGCATCGACGCTGAAGTTATACTCTAATAATTGAGGTGCTTCTACGGGATCGGTGTACTTGTCAAATCCATTCTTACTCATGAGTCCCCGAGAATTTTTCANGGGGGGGGGGGGGGGGGGTTGCGTCCCAAACTTCTGCTTCTTCGATCTGAGACATATGACTGGTACCTTTCTCTATTTGACCTCAGTTCTCTGTTGTTATCCCTCGAAGCCTTTACTGCTAACCTATTCGGATGAACTAACCCCGGGGGGCTCCCAACTGGTCGTCCTCGACCCTAATCTTTGATTGGTAGCGATTATGCACGTCTGCCCATGTAACAGCAGGGTATTCAATCAAATTTTGCTTCAACTGCCGTGATGCTATCGAACTTCGCTCATTCAACCCTTGTGTGAAAGCTTGAATGGCCCAATCATCGGGGACTAGTGGTAACTTCATTCGTTCCATCTGAAATCTGGACACTAACTCCCTCAACATTTCGTTGTCCCTTTGTTTAATCTTGAAAACGTCCGATTTTCTAGTTGCAACCTTTATAGCACCAGCGTGTGCCTTCACAAATGAATCTGCCAACATGGCGAATGAACCGATAGAGTTCGGGGGCAAGTTTTGATACCAAATCATTGCTCCCTTAGATAAAGTTTCCCCAAATTTTTCAGCAAAACGGACTCGATCTCATCGTCCTCTAAGTCGTTTCCCTTTATACCGTATATGTATGTAGTGATGTGCTCATTAGGATCGATGGTCCCGTTGTATTTGGGTAGGTATGGCATGTGGAACTTCTTTGGAATGGGCTTCGGGGCCGCGCTCAGGGGAAAAGGTTTTTGTACGAACTTTTTGAAATCCAAACCCTTCAAAATTAGAGGTGCTCCCGGTATCTGGTCGACTCGGGAGTTGTTCGTCTCCACCTTTTTGTGATTATCTTCGATCCTCTTTTCTCCTGATTCGATCCTTTTGGTGAGGTCCTTGAGCATTCTCATGATTGCAGGGTCAGTCCCCGATCCATTATCATTTGACCACTCGGGCACCAGCTCAGTTCGACGAGTAGTTTCTGGCTCAACCACGCTTGGAGTTTTTTTTATGGCTTTGTAGTTGAGTAATAGAAATCTGCTGAGCTTGTAGCATTTCGAAGATTACTTGGAGGCTAACTCCCCTTCTCCTAGACCCTGCGTTCCTTAACCACCAGGTCGGGCCTCCCTACGTATAATCCCTCCGATTCCTGCACCTAAGTCCGCATTTAGAGCAACGCACGAACCAACATCGACTGGTTCTGCAATCAGCACAACCCCGAGGTTAAGCGGTGGTACACCAGACCCTGAAGAAATTGCATTGTCATCGAGGCCATCACTACCGTGCATGGGTGCGTTTTGCGAGCTCGACATATTTCAACCTGAGAACAAAAAGTCTTTGACAAAAACAAGTGTGAAAATAACATGTGTCATCGAAATCAACACTGAAATAATCACTATTATCTTTAGCGCCACGGTGGGCACCAAACTGTTTACTCTAAAAATCTGAGTAACAATTAAACTTATGTTGAGGTTTAAAATATATGTAATTTAATCCAATACTGATTGATAATCGAGAAAATACGTGTGTGAATTAAGTGAGCAAGATAGATCAAACCAGTGCGTGAGCAGGCCTCGACCTCGGGGCAAGACAACCTCAAGAAGGCTTCAAATGAACAGTAGAATAAAGTAAAGAGAACTAACGAGCAATTCTGAGAGATGAGCACAAAAAGTAAGATTGTATATTTTTTGCCAAATGATTGATGATGCTTTACAAATGAATGGGTTCCCCTTTATATAATAGGGGAGTCCTAAATAAGGCACATTCCTATTTCTGGAAAGGAATCTAATTTGTATAGCTGCTAACCGATTTGTACGAATTCGTACAAATCTGTTTCGGGATTTACGCCTTGAACTTTGTGCCATTGAGAGAATCTTGCCCATTCCGTTATAAATCTATAACGACATTATCCCGAGGTAGGTTTTACTCGGTCTCTAATGTTAAGTGTTTTAACCTTCGAACCTTGCATTTTGTTACTAGTCTCGAGCTCGGTCTACCAAACTTGTTTAATCCATTCGAGCTTTGGCTCGGGGTAACCTGTCGAGCCTCCAAAATCGGGCATACCCGATTTTGACCATATACAATAACTCAATCTAGATTTAAAGCAAAAAAAAAAAGATAATTCACTCGAGTTAAGCAAAAAAGAGAAGAATTCACATATAGTATACTACCCAATTCAGCATTCTAGCCATAACTAATATTTGAAACATGTTTCGTTTTGACAAATTCATGACCTGTGCAATCTTAAAAATTGATACTACAACTCCACAAGCATTCCATCTCCAATTCACTGGAAATATTAGTTAACAGGAACATAAATTACAACCTTTTGGTTTCCTGCTAAACCATAATAAAGAGATCAATGTCATTTTCGAGAGTCCAATTGTAGCAAGAGCAGCAAGAGTACTAGTAATTCAACAGTTGTCCAAACACAACTGAAATAGTATTAATTCTTCAACAATAATTGTTCAAATACATTAATAACAATACAAAGTAGTAGCAATTTTACCTTAAAATTAACAAGTACAAACATAGTACTAAAACATGAGCACAAAATAAAAAATCAAAAACAATCAAAAATCCTATATTTTTATTATCGAACTTTACCGTAAAACTCAAAAGAAAGGAACAAAATTTGTTCTTAACAACGAAGTTATTATGGAATACAAACTTACACTAAGATTTTAAGAATGTGGTTGTAATTTGAATTTTGAAGAAGAACTGTTCAAGAATTGAATCAGAGTTTGAAGAGTGACCTGGAAACTTCAATCTTGAATGTGGCTGGAAAGCTGGGAGAAAAAGAGAGAATGAAACCCTAGATGTATTTATATACATAAGAGTAAAATCCTAGTTTTGTTATATCTTATTGAGTTATCGGTTAACCCGTTAAGAAATTGGACAAATCGCGGCCCGAACCGATAATCCAATAGTAAAATAATACAAAACCGTTAACCCAATATCGATATCCCAATAAACTTTTTTCGATTTGGACTATCGATCAAAATCCGATATATGCCCAGCACTAGTTGGATGGCCGGCTATTTGGGTTTCATATTTTAGTGTTGGGTTCCATATTAATTAGGTCCATACAATTGGATAATTTAAAAACTATTTTAAATGGGAAGTATGTTGGGCGGTTGGACTCGAAACTAGACCCAGCCCAACTGTAGGAAGTTAGCACAGAGGCCCAAATAGGAATCTGGCTACAGATAGGAGAAGGTACCACTGCCAAGCAGTGTTATCCACTTCTCTCTCTCTCGTTTCTCATTTCTTCTTCTTCTGTTCCAAATTCTTGGTTAGAAATGGCGTCTTTATCAATTTGTAATCATTCAGGGAAACTCTCTTCCTCGTTTTCACCTTCCTCCCTCAATTTGTCTTCATTCCAACGCGTCTCCGTTCAGTTCATTCAAACGCACAACAAACACACTTGTTCCCTTCCTTCCACTCCAAGGCCTCTCACTGTCATTTCCATGGCTCCCCCTAAGCCTGGTGGTGGTAAAGCCAAGAAAGGTACTACTTATTTTTTTTTTGCTTGTTTAGATTTAAGTCTTGCCAAATTGTGATAAGGAAAACAAAAATTCAATCTTTTCTGAATATTTTGACAGTGACTGGTATTATAAAGCTGGCACTGGAGGCAGGGAAGGCAACCCCGGCTCCACCTGTGGGGCCGGCCTTGGGTTCCAAGGGTGTTAACATTATGGCCTTCTGTAAGGATTACAATGCCAGAACTGCTGATAAAGCTGGTTATGTCATTCCCGTCGAAATCACCGTCTATGATGTCTGTTACTTTCCCTTCATAATCTCTATTTTTTAATGTCTATATATATGGGGCAGCGAACATAATTTTTGAGAATTAAAGATGATCCCTTTTAACGTTTGTATCTGATTATGGTGTTCATGTTTTGCAGGATAGAAGCTTCACTTTTATCTTGAAGACCCCACCTGCTTCTGTTTTGCTGCTCAAGGCTGCAGGTATCCTCACTTTGCTGCTTCCAACTCCTCTAATATACTATAATTTACTCAGACATTGTCCTATAATGTGATTGCATCAACTACTGAGGAACCCTTCCATCCCCTCTGATTGATGCTTTTTGCTAATTGTTTCACCATTTTGAATTCTCATAACTCGCTGCAGATATTTCATTCAATTTATTTTCAGCCTCAACTACTTTAATTTTGGCGATTTAACACTTTAACTTCACTTGCTTGATGCTTCACTACTAAGGTTTAGTTTAGAGGGAAGTCAGATACCTAAAAGATTCTCCAACTTTTCGTTTAGAGTTAGTGGAAGAGATGAATTCCGTTTAGCTTGTACACAGATATAGCCACATAGGCACGTTGTCATCAACCTAGTGAAGACACTAAGAAAGGACAGAAGAATGCACATGGACAGTTGATCACTTGATCTGCTGATAAGTGCCGCCATATAGCCTTGACATATGTCCTTCAAAGTCTTATTATCAGAGATAATATGCTCAAGGACTTTGCACTTAGTCGAGGTGGCTACTCTGGTGCCGAATCAAAGTGCAATATCAAGTGTCATGTCAAGCTAGTTTTGGATGAGGCCATCATATCCTGGCCTATTACTACCACACCCTTGCTTGTTGTCCTCAACTTCAGTTGCCGTGGCTGCATTTTACATATGACCACTGGATCTCTATGTACAAGGGCAACTAGTGGACCTGTCTTCCAGAAGTCCCTAAATATTTGATTCTAATTTGAGATCATCAAACACGTAAAATGTGCTTTAGCTCAATAGACTATAGACTGTAAGTCTGAAGATTACTATTAGAAAAAGTCTATAGTCTACAGGCATGGGATTTTATGACAGCAAGGAAGATGAAGGGATATAATTGGCTGGAAACGGTTAAACTCCTCCTGTGCACTTTCTAAACAAAAGACGCCCTTGAAGTCAACTCAATATACTACCCCATGATCTTGGCTTGATTCGGATAGTTGAACAGGTGTTGGTCGATAACAGGTAAATGCCTCACTGTGCACTTTGTAAACAAAAGACGCCCTCGAAGACTACAACTTGATATACTATCCCATGATTTTCCCTCCTTCCATAGTATTTTGGTTTCTAAAGTAGGATATAGACATGTAGGTTTAATTATATACCAGATGGCAAACTCTCTTCTTTGGTTTCCGATGTTGCTCTGCTAGATGGTTGGGGGAGGAAAGGAAAAAAAAATTGATATCTGAATTAGGAAAACCGTGACTCTCTCTCTCTCTCGCTGGTTGGAGAATTACAGACCCGTCGATATTTTTTATGTTTTGGCTGTGGTTCTCTACTTATAGTTCTATGATCAACCAAATCAGGCAGTAGATTTAAACATTTGGTGTTAGGATTGACAACATCATTGCTGAATTAACCTACTCCATTGGGAATCCTAAGAATGCAATCCCACTATGTGGAGTATCGTTGTTTCACCGAACTATAAAGCTCATGAAATGAACCCCTGGTTTCTTGGATAAGCACTATTCTTTTGGTTACAGTTGATTATGGTAACAAGAAAGGTGATATTTAAAGCTGATAGCAGTGGTTCAATTAAGTTTGGTGATCTCTTCAAGTATGATTGGACAACTTGAAGAGAAAATGTTAGAATTCATTAGCTTGTTCTAATAGGTCTTTTATTTTATGCATACAGGGGATATCCTCCTCCTTTGGTATAATGGGGAACTCTCCCCCACCAAACCCCATGTTCTTTTTTTCCTTCCTTTTTTGTCAGGAAAATGGCACCACTCACTTAGTGCTTGATCATCTTGATGAATAAGATCCTTCCTTATTCCAAAAAGAAAAAATTTAATTGCACAATTGGAAGTCAGGTGTCCACTTGCTTGATAAAAAAAGTCAGGTGTCCGCTCAAACTAGTACATATTGTAGATGTGAACTTGCTCTTGTATACTTACTCTTATCTTCTGTGGCTGCATAGAAAAGTTTGGACTGAGATTTTTGGTTTGTTATGAAAGATGTAAATCTGTGAGGACACTAATGGACTAATATCTTTGTAACTTTGTAGGAGTGGAAAAAGGTTCAAAGGACCCACAGAGGGAGAAAGTGGGAAAAATAACTATTGATCAATTGAAGACTATTGCTCAAGAGAAGTTGCCAGATCTTAATTGTTCTACAATTGAATCTGCAATGAGGATTATAGCTGGCACTGCAGCAAATATGGGAATTGACATTGACCCTCCGATTCTTGAACCTAAAAAGAAAGAACTTATATACTAGTTTTGTGTTTTTCTATTACCATGTAATTTTTCCCAGTTCTTTGAGCGCCAGTGTCGATCACATTAGCCTTGTATCGATTAGAAGCAATTGGAAGAGAAGTAGCTTGCCTCCAGAATGGCAGTGGAAAGCTTAAAGTCTTGTTGGATAGTCAGTTTTCCATTTGTTTCAATACTATCTCTTGATCTTTCATTCCTTATTTCTTTTGAATATGTCATGAATGCCTAGACACTCTCTGAAGTGCTGATGTGAACCAACCATGAGCTGTGACTGAGAAATTTAATTGTGCCCCTCTTCAAGAACCTGGGCAATAACATTCTCATTACTCATCATTAGACTGGTGAAGTTGAGTTGAGGGCACATCTTGCTTTTGTCACTTTTAAGCTTAAGTGCAGGAGTATTACTTTACAAAATGTTTTAATCACAAACATTTGCAATGCTACAAACTAAATGGCGATTGAAAATTCCATCAACTACACAATTTATCATGTTTCAGCTATTGTAGACTGGGACCAAGAGAGGAATAAGATAGCTAATACATTCTTCAAACAGAGAAGACAAACCGTGGTGTATTTCATTTGTGCGTAATGTATGTCGTAATATTTATGACTTGTAGCTTTAAATGTAACTTGTTAAAAATTTCACGTTGTTGTAATGTATTGTAAATAGGACATCACAGCCTAATATATTGGAGAATTATGAATATAGCAATATAAACTTTGATTTTTGAAGCTTTAGTGCAGAAATAGATAGCTACATAGCCAGATCGGACCGATTAGAAGGTCAAACAAGGACTTTCTGTTTGGGAATGGTAAACGTTGTTCCATGTCATTGACAGGTCGAAACTTTATTACTAGTATAGATATATGCTTTAGAGTTATCCTGTCTACATTGTAAGAACTACCATAAAATACTATAAATTAGAAGATTGTAAGAAAGAGAAAGATGCATGAAGTGAGTGCCTAAAAGTCAACATGTCTGGCTGGAAATGATAAATTGGGAACAAACAAAGAAGAGGAATTCAAGGGAGGTATCTCTACCGCTGTCTACGCGTTCGAAACGAGCCTAAGCACTACTCATTTAGTCTGGGACGTGATTGCAATTATGAAAATAGAAGACATCTAAGATATTATGTTATACAGAGGCATCGTTCACTTTAATTTATTTAAAAGATCATGTACTAATGCTTTAGATGCCATCTTTTTTCCTTTTTTGATCCCTAATGTCAAAATGAACCCTAAATTACTGTGATTAATTAGCATGGGAACTCAAAAATAGTAAAATCTTTTCCATACCTGATGTTTACACTAAGCAAATAAACGGATGACATATGCTCGGTATATATCTATTTTTTACTTAACTCTGATTAAGTGATATGCAATCCCCGCTTTAAATTATGAATTTCATGGTTAAACTACTTGGTTTAGTGTAAACATCGGGTGCGAGTATATATCTACTGAAATTAAGAAATACTGCTTACCAATGTTTTTGCAAGGTTCTTTTTTTTTCCTTGTTCTATCTGATGGCTTTGAAAATTGGTAGGTGTATTCGGTCAAAATCGGGTATATCCGAGTTTGCAGGCATGGGAGCTGCCTCGAGGGTAAGCTCGTAACGGACCAGGCTCGAGCTCGAGGGTAGAATATTGAGCCTGGAGATCGAAGTGTTCGCTGAAAATCGAGGCCAGCAACAATCGAGACCGAGCATGACTGACTTCGAGTAAGGCATAATAACGGAATGACGAGATATTAGCAACCGACCGAAGATCATGGCGGAAATTCCGGAACAAATCAAATCAAGCGGTTATTGATGCCAATCATGGGATTTACTTCCGTTATTAGAGTTGTACCTTATTTAGGTTTTTTCTATTATATAAAGAGGGATCCCATCCGTTTGTAAGATCATCATTCACTGTAAAAAATACATACATATATTGCTCTCTATTTCACCTACTATTCATTACTATTCATCACTGTTTATTCTGTTCTTTACTGTTCTTATTATCCAACCTCGAGACCATCTCGAATCGTGGTCCTTCGACCATAGAGCCGCTATTGCTCAGTTACAAAATCAACATAGAGCTCCGAATAGGGTCGAGCCAAAATTTACTCGTTGTACCGAGCAAGTACCGGAAAGGTCGAATGGCAACAAATCGGGAACCGATCCTGCGGTAATGAAAATGCTCGAGGAGCTCATGAAAAGAATTGAATCAGGGGAGAAGAAAATCGAAGCCAACGACAAAAATTACAACTCACGAGTTGATCAAATACTGGGGGCACCGCCGATCTTGAAGGGATGGATTCGAAGAAGTTTGTACAAAAGTCGTTTCCTCCAAGTGCGGCTTCAAAGCCTATTACTAAGAAGTTTCGTATGTCAGACATATCCAAATATAATGGGACCACCGATCCCAACGAGCACGTCTTCCTATACATGCGCCATCAAGGGTAACGATTTGGAAGATGAAGAAATCGAATTTGTGTTGTGGAAAAAGTTCGGAGAGACCTTATCAAATGGAGCAATGATTTGGTATAACAACCTACCACCAAATTCCATCGACTCATTTGCCATGTTAGCATAGTCCTTCGTAAAGGCGCACGCCGAGGCCATAAAGGTCGCAACAAGGAAATCGAATCTTTTCAAGGTAAGATAAAGGGATAATGAAATGTCGAGGGAGTTCGTATCCCGATTTCAAATGGAACGTATTGAATTGCCACCGGTCATAAATGATTGGTCCGTTCAAGCTTTCACCCAAGGGTTGAATGAATAGAGTTTGATAGCATCACGTCAGTTGAAACAAAATCTAATCGAGTATCCAGCTGTGACTTGGGCAGATGTGCACAATCGATATCAATCGAAGATCAGGGTCAAAGACGACCAACTAGGAGCCCCTTCTGGTTCAGTACATCCAAACAGGTCGACAGGTAAAAATCAGAGGGACGTCGATAGGGAGCCAAGGTCGAACAAAGACCGATACCAACCATATATCGCAGATTGAAGGAACAATGGTACAGGACGCAGTTCCGCCCGGAATGATCGAAGTAGTGATCGAGGATAGAGTTCTCAAGAAATTATGAGCAAAAGTGGTTTTGAAAAGTATTCTTATCCCACAGAGGCACCTCGGTTATCGGAATATAATTTTAACATCGACGCATCAGGCATTGTATCGGCAATCGGAAGGATCAAAGACACTAGGTGGCCCAGACCCATACAGACCGATCCTTCCCAAAGAAACCCATATTTGATGTGCAAGTATCATGGAACGCATGGCCATAGGACCGAGGATTACAGGCAATTAATAGAGGAGGTAGCCCATCTATTCAACAAGGGCCACCTTCGAGAGTTCCTCAGCGATCGAGCCAAGAATCATTTCTAGGAAAGGGACGCCAATAGGAAGAATGAACAGGAAGAACCCCAACATGTCATTCATATGATCGTCGATGGGGTCGACGTCCCACGGGGACCCATATTAAAACGCACTAAGGTATCAATCAATAGAGAGCTGGAACAGGTTATACTAATCGAGTACCTGCCCGAGCGAAAGGTATATCTGGGAACGGGATTAACCCCCAAACTCAGGAAAAGGCTTATTCAATTTCTTATTGATAACATACATTGTTTTTCTTGGTCCCATTTAGACATGACAGGGATCCCACCGGAGATAACAACACATCGACTAAGCCTGGACCCTAAGTTCAGACCAGTGAAACAAAATAGGAGACCCCGGTCCGAGGTGAAGCATGCATTCATAAAGGACGAGGTAACCAAACTTCTCAACATAGGGTCCATTCGAGAGGTAAAATATCCTGAATGGTTAGCTAATGTAGTCGTAGTACCTAAAAAGGGAACAAACTTAGAATGTGCGTAGACTATAAGAACTTAAACAAAGCATGCCCCAAAGATTCTTTTCCACTGCCTAACATCGATTGATGACAGGCTAGTTAAGTCCTTGCGTGCAGAGGACCATTTGGCTCATTTGCAAGATACGTTCGAGATCCTAAGGAATTATAACATGAAGCTCAACCCCGAGAAATGTGCTTTCGGGGTCAATTCGGGAAAGTTCCTCGGCTTTATGGTGTCGAATCGGGGGATTGAAATCAATCCTGATAAAATCAAGTCCATCGAAGACATCACCGTCGTGGACAGTGTAAAATTCGTACAGAGGCTACCTGGACGGATAACTGCCTTAGGCCGATTCATTTCAAGGTCATCGGATCAAAGCCACATATTTTTCTCTCTACTCAAAAAGAAGAACGATTTCGCCTTGACCCCGGAATGCCAACAGGCATTAGAGGAATTAAAGCGATATCTATCGAGCCCACCATTGCTTCACACTCCAAAAACAGATGAGAAACTTTACTTGTACTTGGCAGTATCGAAAATTACGGTTAGTGGTGTCCTGTTTCGAGAAGAGCAAGGTACTCAATTCCCTGTTTATTACATAAGTCAAACTTTATTAGAAGCGGAAACTAGATATCCACACCTAGAGAAATTGGCACTTGCACGGATAAGTGCTTCTAGAAAGTTAAACCATATTTTCAGTGTCACCCCATATGCGTATTAACCACTTACCCACTTCGTAACATTTTGCACAAGCCAGAACTGTCAGGTCGATTGGCCAAATGGGTCGTCGAACTCGGTGGATACGATATCGAATATCAACCCCGAACGGCCATAAAGTCTCAAATTTTAGAGGACTTCTTGGCCAACTTCACGCCAACACTCATACCCAAAGTTGAAAAGGAACTCTTGTTAAAATTAGGTACATCATAGCGAATATGGACCCTTTTCAAAGACGGTGCTTTGAATGTGAAAGTGTCCGAGCTAGGAATCATTTTGAAGCCGCCTACTGGTAGCACTATTAGGAAATCCATCAAAACTTCTAGGTTGACTAACAATGAAGCCGAGTACGAGGCCATGATTACAGGTCTCGAGGTAGCTAAAAGCTTGGGAGCAGAAGTCATTGAAGCTAAGTGCGACTCTTTACTGGTGGTGAACCAAGTAAACAAAACCTTCGAAGTTTGAGATGATAGAATGCAAAGGTATTTGGACAAGTTGCAGGTAACTTTGCACCATTTTAAGGAATGGACTTTACAGCATGTACCTTGGGAACAAAACAGTGAGGTTGATGCAATTGCAAATTTGGGGTCATCGGTCGAGGAAGATGAGATCAGCTCGGGTACTGTCATTCAACTCTCGAGATCTATGATCGAGGAAGGTCATGCCGAGATAAACTCTAGAAGCTTAACATAGGATTGGAGGAATAAATATATTGAGTTCTTGAAGAACAAAAAGCTCCCTTCGGATCCTAAAGAATCGAGATCCCTACGAACCAAAGATGCTCGATTCACATTGGCTGAAGATGGAAAATTATACATAAGGATATTCGATGGACTATTGGCAGCATGTTTATGACCAAGGGACGCCAATTATGTTCTTCGAGAGGTCCATGAAGGCACTTGTGGGAACCACTTCGGCGCTGAATCACTGATTCACAAAGTCATTAGAGCCGGAAAATACTGGATAGCATGGAAAAAGACTCTAAGGAGTTTGTTCGAAAATGTGATAAATGTCAAAGGTTTGCACCAATGATCCACCAACCCGGAGAACAATCATTTGATCCCATCAATATGTCCATTCATGAAATGGGGGATGGATATCGTCGGCCCTCTGCCATCGGCCCCAGGTAAAGCTAAGTTCATTTTATTTATGACTGACTATTTCTCTAAATGGGTTGAAGCACAGGCTTTTGAGAAAGTCAGAGAAAAAGAGGTTATAGACTTCATCTGGGATCAAATCGTATGTCGATTCGGGATACCCGTCGAAATAGTATGCGACAATGAAAAATAATTTATCGTAGCAAAGTGACGAAATTCCTTGAAGACCACAAAATAAAAAGAATATTGTCAACACCATATCATCCTAGTGGGAACAGACATGTTGAATCGACGAACAAGACTATCATCTAAAACCTGAAGAAAAGTTTGAATGAAGCTAAAGGGAAATGGAGAGAAATTATACCCGAAGTTCTTTGAGCATATCGAACAACATCGAAGTCCAGTACAGGGGAAACTCCGTTTTCCTTAATATATGGCTCCGAAGCCTTGATTCCAGTCGAATTCGAGGAACCCAACGCCAAGTTTCGACATACAACGAAAGAATCAAATCACGAGGCTATGAATACTGGCCTCGAATTATTAAATGAAAAACGAGAAGCTTCACTCATTCGAATGGCTGCACAAAAGCAAAGAATCGAAAGATACTACAATAGGAAAACCAACCTTCGTCACTTCAGAGTGGTGGACTTAGTCCTAAGGAAAGTCACTATCAACACTCGAGATCTTAATGAAAGGAAGCTCGGCCCGAATGGGGAAGGTCCCTACTAAGTCCTCGACATAGTCGAAAAAGGGTCTTATAAACTCGGAACGATGGACGGTGAACCACTGCCAAACAATTGGAACATATCACTTCTCAAACGATATTATTTCTAAGGTATAAGTTTCTCCCTTCTTTCATTTATATATTCGACGCTAACTTACTGCAGGAGTTCGACCAAAGACATCGAGACCTTAGGTTTTAAAGTACGTGTTGCACTCTTTTTCTCTTAGATCGATTTTTATCCCAAAATGGGGTTTTCCGGCAAGGCTTTTAATGAGGAAACAATTATGTGCTACTTGAGGACAATTCAACAGTATCCAAGGCTTCTTTGCAATCAACTTCGATATATTGGGGGGTATCACCCTCGGATGTTATATTTTCGAGAAAAGTACTTTGTGTGAAAGGGCCTCAATAGGGAAACTTTGTAATGGGCCAAACGATCGAATGAACCATGTCTATATAGATTAGTCGGGCCCCGATGACAAAACATGTACACATGTATAAATTATTCAAAGAAGCATTCTTTCTTTATCAAACATCTTGTGTCTCGAAGAAAATTCTCTACTATACAAACCTCATACTTTTCTGAGAAATAGCTCAAGATCCTAGTGCAAATATACCTCGAACACTCAGGAACTTCCATCAATGATAGGCATATTCGAGTTATCTAAACTCAAATTCATAAGACCGCAAAGAGGCACCCCTCGGTCTATAAGCCAAGGCCACCATTCTCGGGGAGTAATATCGAAATGTTATTGGGAACTGAGCCCAAGAGGCATACCCAAAGGTTACGGCAAAATTAAAGTCTATCACCAAAATAACGTGGCTCAGAGACATCCGAATTCTGCGATAAAAATAGGCCTTCAAAATCTTTGAAAAAAACAGTTAAAAAAGGCTACCCTCGGCAAATAATCAAAAGTGCTTCGATAAAATCAGCCCTCGAAAAAACCTTAAGAGGTATCAAATTATCTTAACACAAACGTGCTAAGGCACAAAAATTAAAGGGGTTTCAATCGACATCGAACCCTCAAAAAACCCAGTGGGTAAAAAATACATGTTAAGGCATAAAGAAATTTTTTACTATGTCTTTTAAGACGAAAGAGGGAAATAATAGCCATCTTTTAGGGGCCATATCGGCCCAATATAAAGAGCCTAAGGGCAAATACACTTAGAGTTCGAAATCTTATTCTCACTCAATTCGGACCTAAGGGTTCCTCTATTCCGAGCTCAAATGAAATTGACTTAAGTGTAGCTCGAAGATTCATCATTATTTTATATAAAACCTTAAGGGGTTTGATATTGTGAGTTTGAAACTTACTCTAACTCAGTTATAAAGATAGTGCAATTATGGCTTCGATCAAGCCATCCGAAATCAAAGCCATGGACATATTGTTAATCTCGGGGACTCACCCTCACTTAACTAAAAAATCTAAGGGTTTGTTCTACTCTAAGTTCGAGCTAATTCTCACTCGATTATTGAAGTTGCAGCAACAAAAGTTTTCACAAGGCAAAGGGCACAAAACGTGTTTGAACATAAAAACTGAGAAGGCATTCAAAAGAATTTTTCTTTTATATATTGATGAAGAAGGATATGTACAAGAGACCGATCAAGGTCTTACAAAAAGAAATAAAAATAAACTAAGTCCTAACTACGGCCGAGGTCGACCTCTTCAAGAGAGAATCTTCTCCTTCAGGCCCCTCATCGGATCTGCCTCGACTGACTTCTTCATCATCGGAGGAGGCAAGCAGCCTGGTGTCAGCTTCGAGCACCTTGGCTTGGGCTATCTCCTCAGAGAGGTCAAAGCCTCGAGCATGGATTTCCTCGAGGGCCTCCCTCCGATATTGGCACTTTTCCAAGTCATTGCTCCATAACTCCCGATTAGAAGCCTCTCTTAGCTGTGTTTGAGTAGCCTCAGCATCGGCCAGATACATGGCAATAGACTTGTCTGCCATAACCTTCGTCTTCTCGATCTCCGCCTTAGCCTCAGTGAGCCTGGCTTCAAGCTCCCCGATCCTTTTGGCTTGGGCCGAGCTTTTTTCTTTGATGCTCCAAAGTTGAACCTCGGACGATGACAGTTTGGCCAAGGTAGTCTCTTTTTCCGTAGCAAGGTGGTCCATATTCTCCTTCCACCGATCACAATCGGCTTTGACTTGATCGACTTCTCCCCGAAGCAGCTCGATCCTTTCAACCTTTTACTGCAACTGAGATATTAAAGTATTAGCCTCCATAGCTGGGTTGAGTCCGTATTTTTTCAAAAGAATGGTTACCTGCTTATCTAGCTCGGCCTCCTCCTTACGAGCCTTGGACAAATCCGCTTGAAGGTCCTTTAGAGCTTCATCCTTTTGGCGGTAAAAAGCTTCATAGCGTTCCTCTCCCCTGAGACTCTCTGGAGCTCGGTTTCATACTGGCCAAGGTCGGCTCGAGACTTGGCGAAGGACTATACAAAAAAAAAGGGAAAATCTAAGTCAGACTTAAAGAAAAAAGAATAAGAAACGGAATTGCAGCAACTAATGCTTACCCGAGATAAGAGACGTTAGGCCTCTTCAAAGAAAATGGATGTGTCGCTGAGATTGGAGGTATCATCGATGAGCCTCTATTATTGCCTCCTCAAAAAAAGTTGGCAGAGAAGGCAAATGACCTGCTATCATGGCCCCGAGCAATTCGCTCGGGGCGCTCTGGTCGACCTTCGGAGTTTCAGAACTGGCTCCGTCCGGTGTATTTGCGGATGATCGAGAGATGATCTTGACCTCAGGAGATTCAGTATCCTCACCTGAACTCTTTTTAGAAGCCTCCTTATCACGAGGCTTGATTTCAACAGCCGTTGCCAGCTCAGAAGGTTTGGCGACCTCGACGGCCTTCTTGGGTTGGGCTGTTAGTGCGAGGCGCTTTCCTCTTCTTCTTCTCCTTCTTCTTCTTCTTCTATTTCATCTCTCAAGCTTCGGATCGAGTCCGCCGTGAGAGAAATCACCTTCCTCCTGACCCTTCGAGGTTTGGGCTTGGGATCCTCAGACAGCGAGACTCCCTTCCTTTTCTTGTCTTTCCCCAGCTTTGGAACCGGGGACTTGGCCTCTTCCTTGCTGGTTGAGGGCCTCAATATAGAATCTTTGGTCAGGCCTGCATGAAAGAAGCTTAGTAATAAATAAAGTACAAAAAGGTTTTTCAAATACAAAGAAGGAGATCTTTACCATGGTTCTTTGCCTCCCATCTGCCCCTCTTCAAATCACGCCATGCGCACTCGGAGTGGGAGGAAGTCGAGGCTAACTTCCAAACTCAATCTTCGAGGTCGGGGACCGCATGAGGAATTCAAGCAGCAACTTCATAACAACTAAGAACGTTAGACAAAACCAAAGCGGGTACAAACAATAATGATTGATACATCACTTACGTTCGGGGTTCCACTCATCGGGGAATGGCATCTTCTCTTTCGGGATGATGTCACAATTTCTCACCCGTATAAATCGGCTCATCCAACCCCGATCCTTATCCTCGTCAATGCTCGCAAATAAGGCTTTCATTGCTCGACGTTGGAGCTTGATCAGTCCTCGATAAATTCGAGGTCAATACAACCACATTAGGTGACTAAGGATGAACTCCAGCCCCTCGACCTTGCTGGAGAAGAAGCGCAACATAATCACAATGCGCCAGAAAAAAGGGTGAACTTGACCGAGGGTGACCCGATATCTCTTGAAAAAATCGATGATCACTGGATCGAGGGGACCCAATGTGAAGGGGTAAGTGTAAACACTTAAAAACCCCTCCACATGAGTAGTGATTCTCTCCTCAGGAGCATGGATTTGTACCACGATCTCGGGACCCCAGTTACAGTCCCTTTTCATGGCCTCGAGGTGGCTCGTCGTTATGGAGCACATGTACCTCGACACATGCTCGTATCGGCCTGGGACCGATGAAGGGTTCTCGATCCTGAAATCAGATTTTAAAGTGCACGGGCCAGGAAGGTTTTCTTGAGGAAGCGATTCCACCAGTGTTTTGTCACCGGCCGGCCGGGAAGAAGAGGAGGAAGCTTTCTCCTTTTGTGGCACGATATTTGAGGTTTTCGCCATTGATACATGTAAAAAAGAGCGAAGGAAGATGAAACTAGGTTGGTACGATGCTACAAGGTTGGCTCAGCAGGAGGCGAAAGAGAGGAGATGAAGGGAGTTAAAAGACTTAGAAGTTTGATGAAAGCAAAGTAAAGTTTTGATTCAACAAATGTGTCACGACCCATTTTCTAAACAAGCCGGGACCGGAACCCGATCAATTAACATGACCGAGCAAACCATTTGCGCTTATCAAATCTATTATAACTTCAAATTTTATATGCAATAAGGCAATACTATAATCAAATTCTTTTATTAATCTAAATATCTAAAATTAACCAACTCCAAAACTTTATTCGTAGAAAATAATGAAATACTACTAAGTTATTATCAAANCTTTTAATTAATCTAAATATCTAAAATAAACCAACTCCAAAACTTTATTCGTAGAAAATAATGAAATACTACTAAGTTATTATCAAAAACATCTGAATGTTAACCCCCACGACTATGTCTATGAAGCCTCTACTGATAAACTGACGCACTGCTCAGGACATGAGATTTCCTGGCCACTTCTCTAAGTAAACAAAGAAATAGCTAGATAAATATGAATTTAAGGAATACTCCACGAACAAAAGTGGAGCTCACCAATAGCACTGGAAGAGATGGAAGTCCTAACCCGTAGCCTGTTCGCCTGCAAAATCGGTTTCTACATTGTACCCCAGACCAACGTAGGTTCCCAAAAGAGAACGTCAGTACAATCCATTGTACTCAGTGAGTCTCAACGACAGGGACGAAACTTTAATAATATATACGTTATGAGCAAAGGTTCTAAATGCATAGAAAACATAAAGCTTCTAAGAACAATTCTAAAATAATTGCATTATAGTAGTTTATGAATATTCTAAAAGAATTTCTTTTCGTTTAAAAGAAAATAGTTCTCTTTATACTTTGGGAGTTCCAAATATCCTGACCTATTTCTATCCTAGTCACCGTGTGATCGACACGGGTTCGATCCCAACCTGATCGAATAGGCCTAATCCACGAGGTGCCACTCGCTTCATGATTCTCAGCGCTCATGTATCATACCTTAGCATGGCTAAGTAAATTCTCAGCAACAAGACCCTCGGCTCGTGTTCTCCCTACTTTGGCACAAGTAGTTTCAGGAAGTCAACGCCTTGGTCAGGACCCTCGGCCTCGACGATGACCCCTTCTCAGAATAAAGGATACTCCCAAAAATCTTTTCTTTCTAAAACTTCTTGTTGTGACTTTTCAAGTCTAAATCTTTTATTTTTGGAACATCATGTACGTGCTCAAGCTGGTATCCTTAAATGTAAAGCATGACATAAGAATGAAATAAACATGTAAAAGTATTTCTAAAGATTCTTGCCTCTTCATAATTTTTCAACATGAAAATAGCCTATAATAATAACACAAAAATCTGAAAATTTATGTACATATATCGTAATAAATCATCTAAACTTTTGCTAGAACAATTCTAAGTTAATAGGTACTCACTCGCTCCAATTAAGTAAATATAAACTCTTTTAAGCAATTCATCAAACACCTTGTATGCGTGCTTTTGTGAGTTAAACCACTTTAGAAAAGGGTTATATCAACTCACCTCAAAACTTCTCGAGCCAATATGTAGGCCCCATTCCAATTGACACTAGTCAAACAATCGATTCTACAATAACCAGTACATTTTAATCAATTTTAAAGTTTCATCCCTAAACATGAAATCTATTGTTGTAGAGAAAGAAAGGAATTAACTATTCAATTCTTACCTATTACTACTGTAGGATAATTGACAATAGGAAGTTTTATATACCTGAGTTCAAGAAATAGCAATTTGTAAGGAACCCTAGAATTGCCTGCCTCCTCTGTTTTGTAGCGTTCTGTTTCTCTTTTCCGTATCAGATTCGCGTGAATGAACTGAAGTTTTAAACTTCTGTTTTTTTCGTATAAGGGTTCTTAGCAGACTTGTTTAAGACTTTTTGTTATTAGCCTTTTGTGTCTTGTCTTTTGAAAGGCAATTCACTTTTCTCTATTTTAGTTTGCATAAGGTTTTAAGCCTTTGTTTACAAAAGCCTTTTATGGGCTTTAGGTTAATTTCTCTTCCTTCTTTTTTTACTTAACTAATAATTAATGATACCCCACTTTTAATAATTAATAATATTTAAATTATTAATATTCCTCTAATTGTATATCTAATTTTTTAAAATGTGTGTGTGTGTATGTATATATATATATATATATATATATATATATATATATATCACTATAGGCAAGAAAATAATAATAATAATAATTTAATTCTATAATTAGCGTGTCTAGAAACTTTTATAAATTGAGAAGTGTTACAAAAGGAGCGTGTATTTATAGATTCACGGCGACGGTTCGGTGGCGCTAGTGGCCGACCACCCACCGACATGCATTAATGATTTGGGGAACTGTACCGACGGGACGTTTCGATCACGTCCGTCGCTTACATCATGAGGATGACAACATGATCGAGGTTTCAGAAAATTGAGGCTCAAATATTTTCTTATCATTTTACTCTAAGAAACGTGGGGATTATCTGTATACGGTCAAAATCGGGCATATATGATTTTGTAGGCATGGGAGCTGCCTCGAGGGTAAGCTCGTAATGGACCAGGCTCGAGCTCGAAGGTAGAATATTGAGCCTGGAGATCGAAGTGCTTGCTGAAGATCGAGGCCAGCAAAAATCGAAACCGAGCATGACTGACTTCGAGTAAGGCATAATAACGGAATGGCGAGATATTAGCAACCGGTTGAAGATCACGGCGAAAATCCCGAAACAGATCAAATCAAGCGGTTATTGATGCCAATCGTGGGATTTACTTCCATTATTAGAGTTGTACCTTATTTAGGATTCCTCTATTATATAAAGAGGGGTCCCGTTCATTTGTAAGATCATCACTCACTGATAAAAAATACATACATATGCTGCTCTCTATTTCGCCTACTATTCATTACTGTTTATTCCATTCTTTATTGTTCTTATTATCCAACCTTGAGACCATCTCGAATCGAGGTCGAAGCACTGCTAGAATACTGGTTTGATTTATTTTATTGTTCAATTTATCTATTTAGTTCCCTATTTATCAATTGGTATTAGACTAAATCATGTATCCTTCACAATATAAGTTTAATTATTACTCGAATATTAGGGTAAACAGGAGGTGAATTAGAACATATACTACTAAACTTAATGCATGTTTATGAAGAAGTAAAAGGTGGGCCTTAAATATTGAAGTTTTAAGAGGAAAGGGAATCGGTCTTCTCCCCGCCCCGCGTGGAAAGCTGTCTTGTTTCACCTTATAGGGGAGCTGCGCTATATATACAGAGACAAGCACCCAAAAACATCATTCAACTTGCGCATTTTTCTTCTTTATTTGTTTTCTTCCTTGTTTCAATCCAAGGTACGTAACTAACATTGCTTGCTCTCATCATTTCCCTCTACTTTCTATTGGCCGGTTAAATGCATTTACCAACATCTTCATTTTCTTTTTTCCCATATCCCCTTTTATTTCCATAGCTGCTATATCGTTTGTGTTTAAGATCGATTTTAGTTATTTGTGGAGTGATTTCTCCTTCATCATCATATATCGTTCTAGTGAATTAATATAGATTTGTCCGATCATGTACTAGTTGCCCATTTTGACTTTTTCTTTAATTTCAAGTTTACCAGGTAAAAATGAGTGATGATCAGGTATCCCAACATAGACGCGCCCCTCGCTTGAATGAGAGGATCCTCTCATCATTGTCCAGGAGGTCTGTTGCTGCTCACCCTTGGCACGATCTCGAGATTGGTAGCTTCCTCATCCCTACTCGATCTCTTTCATTCTTCACTAATTTCACTATCACATTCATACATCTGATCATTCCTTTTTGTGTTATGCAGGACCTGAAGCTCCAAAGGTTTTCAATGTTGTAAGTATAGTTGTTGATATACAAGCACGAACTGTTAGCTCAAGTGATGTCTGAATAACTGCAATTACCTAGTAGAAAATTTGCACCTATATGTGTTTTTTATTTCCTAGGAAAACTATTTTCTATTTAGAGGTGTAGATTCTGTGTTCCGATTTTATCATGGAAAGTTGCAAAATGATTAGGTTCGCAATTTCTCCAATTGTAACCCTGATTGTTGCCAACTGCCAATAAAAGTGATACTAGCTTCTTATCTAATCATCCTTCTTTTCCTTGTGTTGTCCTTGTTGATTATGGTTGGGGGGAAAGGGGAAATGAGATGGGATTGTTGGGAACAACATAGCAGAGTAAAAGAAAAATGGCAATATTGTTATCTTTGTTATTCAAACACTTGCTTTGGTAGTCCTGGCTTACGTACTGGCTTCATCCTTACAGGTCATTGAGATTACAAAAGGTAGTAAAGTCAAATACGAACTTGACAAGAAAACTGGTCTCATTAAGGTATGATACAATGATCCAACCTATAAGGTAGAATTAAGCAATGCTGTACTGTCTATATTCATGGTCAATGGCCTTATTACCTTGCCATTCTTGTTTTGTTTCAAAGAGACGCATAACCAATCTCCCTTCTACCGTCTATATTCAGGTTGATCGTGTCCTATACTCATCAATGGTGTACCCCCAGAACTATGGCTTCATTCCTCGGACATTATGTGAAGATAATGACCCCATGGATGTACTAGTCCTAATGCAGGTAAGCCAGTGAGAGATGAATCCCTTAAAATACCAAATCTTAAACAGTATAGCATTAGTGACTGGTGCTTTCGTCCAATCTAAGTACCTTGTGTAGACTAATTGAATTGAAATTGTTTTTTCCAACAGGAGCCTGTCCTCCCAGGTTGTTTCCTTCGAGCTAGGGCCATAGGTCTGATGCCTATGATTGATCAGGTTCCTATTATTCTCTGTCTCATGTTGAACCTTTATTATCAAATCCTAATGATAAAGGAATGACAAAATTTTCTTCTTCAATCCAGGGTGAGAAGGATGATAAAATAATTGCCGTGTGCGCTGATGATCCAGAATATCGCCACTACACTGATATAAACCAGCTTCCCCCTCACCGCCTGGCAGAAATCCGCCGCTTTTTTGAAGACTGTATGCCCTCCATCTTTTAATTTGCTCCTCTTATGAATTTTCTAGCAAACTTTCTACAAGTATAATTTTCTTGACTGTCACCAGATAAGAAGCTTGAGAACAAGGAGGTTGCTGTTAACGAGTTCCTGCCTCCAAGTACTGCTGTCGACGCCATCCAGTACTCCATGTATGATCTAGATATGATGTTTAAACATGGTTTTTACTAATCTCACTGGCGCCTGCTTTTGACTCTTTTATGCTGAATTGGGATGTGCATACACTCTTGATAATATAGTAATATTTTCTGTTTATGTGATTTTAACATTTGTATTGTTACTTTCGTGCAGGGACCTTTATGCCGAATACATATTACAGACACTGAGAAAGTAATTGGATGTTTTATGGAGCATTCTGCCAAAGTTTTAATTGAAATGATTTAGCTACCGTGCCAATTTGCTCAGGATCATCCTCTGCTGCAGCTAGATTGTTGTGTTTTTCTTTTCATATTTTTTTTTTATATTTGTTTTTGACAATTTGGTGGGAAAGGGGGGTTAATATGTTATTTCGATTTCGGAATTAACACATTCGATATAATTCCATTTGGGACATGAACACAATGTTTGTACTTCTTGCTGGGGCTGGTATATTATGTTCAATCTTCCGTTGCATGTATGTCCTGTCATTTTCTGCTTCTCCTTAGAAACTGAACTTGCAAAAGTCCATCTCGATAATTAGTAAGATTGAAGTCCATAATACCTAATTGATCCACAAGATATCGGGATCCTAACCATTTCCAGAAGTACTACTAACATCTTATGCTGAATAAAAATATGACGATATTGCTCTTGTGGTAGGACTATGCATAATTTGATAAATACCGAATTATCCTATCGAAACCAAAAAATGTGGTATTCGGTATTCGATATTTTTGGTATTTGGTTTAAGTGTATTAGGTATGATATTTGGTATTTTAAAATAAAATATCGAAATACCGATACCATACCGAAATATATATTATTTTACACAATACACATTTTATTAATTATAACATAAATATTAAAAATCTAAAATTTTACTTTCTTTTATTCTCTAAGTTCATCAATTAACTCTAAACAAGTAACAAGATATTTCTCTAAGTTCTCTTTATGTTGGTATTTGTTGGTTTTGGACAAAACTTTTATCAACAAACGTTTTTAGTTTTGTACTTTTGAGTACTTTAATTAAGAATATTACCGTCTATGACTCCATGTCCTAGTTAGTATTCACACCGAAGTTATCGAACCGAATAAGCCGAAACCGAAAAGAGAAAAATCGAACCATACCAAATATAATTAGATACAGTATTGGTATAGCATTTTACGAAACCGAATACCGAACCGAAATATCTAAAATATTGTATCTTACTGACCAACGAACACCCCTACCCTGTGGGTCTTAATAGACAACCAATATATCTCAATCAATAGGACTCGGAACAGCTTTTTGGCTGTATACTCGAGATAAAAGTTTGTGCTGCCCATCCACAAGGGACAAAGGTTCACCTGAGTATCAGCTTTTACAAAATACTCATCGAATACCATCTTTAAAAATGTTGAGAAATGAGAAAGGGTATCAAAAGTTCATAATGATTAAAAGATGTATTCCAGCATTTCCGAGCTAGCAAGCCAACAGTTTCAGCGTTGACTGAAGAGAGCTTTGCTGATTATACCGGTAGCCTCTATATATCGATCAACACACCTGGATACGCAACTACTTTCGCTCCCACTTAGACTACTCCCTGGTTTGGTGATGCACTTGTCAAAGCATTTCTCCCTCACCGTCTGAAATGAAGTGAAAAGGGTTAAAATCAATCTTCTGCAAACGGACTGGTATGGCATTTGAACTGAAGTCACCCAAAACATGTGTCGCATACATCACAAGTCGCAGCATCTTATGGAATGACAGCAAAGTTAACTCAATCTACTTCTCCAAAAGATGTTTTAAACAGTCCACAAAATTTTACAAATCTTATATGATGCATTCACAGAATCAAGGTACCAACATTTAGATCTGAAGCAAAAAGACTAACGAAAAAATGCAGATCAATCAATGCCAAGCAGAACATTATCCACATCATGACCACAGGCAAGCCTTTACATAAGTTCCATAGACAGTTTCTAGCACTAAGTTGAAATAAATTAATATGTCAGTTATTGAGGTGCCATCCATAGTCTAACGCACTGGACCTCACCGAATAAATGGCAGTGACTAAACAATAACTGCACAGTGAAAACGGAATAACGCAACAAAAAGGCTGGGATAAGAGATCAGAGAGCAACAAAATAAGAGTATGTTGAATGAATTGACTGACCAATTTCAGATTATCCTTGGGAAAAATACGGATCCCTCATGGTGTCACTAAGGTCTGTTTGGAAAGCCATGCGTAATTACTTGGCGATTACAAGGGTAATATTTACACAACCTTGATAATTACACTGTATAATAATTATAATGTCGCTTGCCATAACATAATTACAGAGTAATTTCCATTGTCATGTTTGATTGGACATGTAGATATATCTTACAGTGTATGTGTGACAAACATATATGCAAATAATAAATATCAATTATACGAGGTATTTAAAATAAATAATTCCGAGGAAAGATATATTAAATAGTTATAAATTGTTGCACCTTTTAAAAAACAAAAAGATAGATATGAGTTTAGATGGTATTTTTTCTTAATAAATATTTATACTAATGACTAGAAATCAAAGCTAGTAAAACAATAAATTATGTTTAGCAACCAAGAACAACAAAGAAAAAAAAGAAAAAAAGAAGAATATGAGAAGTTGCAAAATTATATGAAAACACCACAAGCAACACGTTGGATGGTTGGAAAGCTCATAAGAGAAATAAAAGAGAAATAGCATAAAGAGAATAGTACTAAATATATATGGAAAAACAAAAACAAAAAGGGTAATTAGAAAAGTAACATCATCTTGTAATTAGACAGCGTAATTACCACTGATTCTCACCAACCCTTTGAGAATTAGAGAGTGTAATTACACTCAATTCCATGTTGACCAAGTAAATACTTAGCCAGACAAACTGTGTAATTACACACAATCACTCACATTCAAGTCTTAGGTGGCTTTCCAAACAAGCTCTATTAGCTTAAGAAACTATTCTTCCTCTGTTGAAATAATGAAGGACATCATAAGGCTACACATGGCTCAAGATTTCAAGAGTTGGACAACTTTTTACATATCTCATTCAACCGATGTAAGCAGAACGAAATCAGCTTATCCATTGAGATTTTTAAAAAAGAAACCTTCAGATGACCAAGTATCTGAAACTACCAAGAGTCAGTTCTATCAACCAACTTTGTCATAATTATATATTAACTCAATTATCTAAAAAGACAAGACAGTATAGATTCATACTTCCTCAGTCCCAAAGAATGTAGCCTACCTGACTTGTGCAATTATTTAGAAAAATAATTGAATTGTTATGCACGACTAAGTAGTTGTATTATCCGTTAATACAAGGAATTGGATCGAGCAGTCAAACCACTGCATTTTCTGACTCACCTTCCAATTAAGTCCATTATCAGGTGTCTAGAGGTAAATGGATTGATTGACCAACTATGCTTCTTATTTATTCAGAATAAGAGAACTAGTCGAATATCACCGAACTGAAACTATTGATCCTAAGATGGGTGATAAGCCATTGCATCTGTATCGAGCCCACCAATCTGTTGTCACAAAAGAATTCCAACCAATTCCAGAAGATTTGCGATATAAGGGGCCTTTCTTTAACGCCCTTTGTATTAAGATGATTTACTATTTCCCTTTTATAGTAATACAAGGCAAACTTTGAAAATGTTAAGAGGTGAAAAGTTAGTTAAAAAGATGTTACCCAAAATTTAAAATAAGTTTCATCCGACAGAGTATGTAAGTAGTATACATAAAGGATAAGGTGGAGAAGATCGCCTAAGAAGGTTTTGCCATGTCCCATGTCAACCTCCAAACAGTCCATAGGTGCAACAATACAGTAAGTGAAGATGCTAAATCAGGACGAGACAAACCTAAAATGACGTAGAGAGAATTAATCCAAAACATCTACAATTACTGGGAAACAATATGGACTTAACTCAGAAAATAAAACAAAAAGGATATGCCAATTGCCTTTTAACTTGGTAAGGGACTTATACGTCGATAAGTGGGAGAATAGTGAACTTCTAGTTTTACAAAACCTCCATTTTGGATCATCTTGTGCATTCACAAATATATGCCCCTCTGATTGGACAGCCATTCAATTTAGCAGTCGTGAAGAAAACTGGAATATGTTATTTGAAAAAATATGGAAACATGGATATCTATCCAAGAATAATTTCACATGAACAGACAATTTGTACATGACAAGAGTTCAACTTGTCTCGTCAATCTCTATAATGAGCTTTAGTCCTTCCTAGCATACAATTGCAGATGGTTTACTAATTTTTATCGGTGTGGGAAGCTTCCTTAAAGATTCACGGAACATAAAAATCTCCTACTAATCAAGCAAAGCCAACGCCTATAAATAATAGAGCTTTATAGCTTGAAAAGGATACACCAGATATTATACACATCTCATTTTGCTAATTACGGTAGTGCTTTTCAAATAATAACAAGTCAGGCATCTTAGATCAGATAAGTAACTATCCAGCAATTACCTGCCCAGTTAGTCAGAAAAGAGTAACAAATTGAGGAAAAAAGGTAAAAATCGCGGGATAACAGTTTCAATTAACCGAGAGCACCGGCAAAAGCAAATATACTTAAACCGGGAAAACAGAAGCAGAACAGAGATGAGATCAAACCTCGAGAAATTGCTCAGCGTAAGCCTGGGCGAGCTGAGTTTTGACCTGGTCCATGATGTCATGCGTCGAGAACTGCGACGATGATCCACTTGACGGCGATGAAAAAGAATCCATATCCCCTCTCGCTCCCTTCTTCTCCTCCTCCTCCTTCTCCTTCTCCTTCAAATTGTAAAACCCTAGATGCTAATGATTTGCGGAATTGCGGTTGGCCTAAAAGGCTAAAACCCCTCTCTCCGCCCCCGGCTCAAATTACACATTTACCCCATATCTTTTCCCTTTTTTTTAATTCTTCTTCCTCGCAGAGGTTTTCCTTGGTCCGTACGCTACATGTTTACACGTTTGGATTTTGTATTTTTGGTATTCCATTTCTTAAAATGATATACTCCTAATTATATTCGCTATGGTTCGACTTACTTCCTTTTTGTTTCAGTTTATCGGTGTAACTTCGATTTGTTCGATTTTAATATTAACTAGTGCATAAAATCATACATTATAATATTCTCAATTAAAGTACTTAAAAATATAAAAAAATATTCTAAACTCACATGATTATTGATAACTTTTTTGTCCAAAACCAATAAGTATTAACCCATAGAGAGAAAGAATCATAAAGGAACAAATTTAGAGGAAATTACATTGTATACCCACAGAAACTAAAATATTTATCTGTTTTTACTCATTTTGAAAATAATTACAATATCCACCTACCCTATCCATATTAATTACCCGACCTACCTGTCATTCTTTCTCTGTAATTTTATAGTTTAAAACTGCTTTATATGTTTTTTATTTTTCTCCCCATTTTATCTTTCTTCCTTTTAGGACATCAATTCATTTTCTCTTCATATTCTTCCAACAATAGCAATTCCTTTTATTCTTAAATTCTCTCTTCGATATATCATTGGCAATAAAATTAAGTAGGAAAAAGTTCTCGCCGAGTCTCTATCCATTATTCAATAGAGAAACACTACAAAGTAGTGGATCCAATTTCAGATCTGAAGAAAAAAATTGAAACTTTATGTGTATGAGTTCAAATTTTTAGATCCTGCATGGGTTTGTTTGAAAAGTTGATTGAAGGTTGTAGCTAAAGTTTTAGTCAATTTGGTAGAAATTTGTAGTAGATTTTAGAAATTTGGGTTGAAATATACTTGAACCAGAGAAGAAGACGAATTTGTATTGTATACCCAAATAGTATACAAATATACCATTTTGATATACAATTCATACCAACTATATACCCTATTAGTATAGCGATATACTATATTGGTATCATATGCTAGTTGAATCAATTTTTGGTTGTATTAGCTGCATTTAATTGGTACAATATTTGATTTTCTTTTAATAATAGTAATATAATACAATATCTTGAAATACTTTATTATATTAATATGTGGTACACTATTTTTTTATTTTTCTCTTTATGCATGTGTGTTATGTAATAGTAGTATAGCCATATAGTTGCCGGGAATTAACTAACAAAACTGTATACCATGTTGGTATCATATAGTAGTTTGAACATTGTTTTGGTTGTTTTAGCTGCATTTTAAGTGAATTTTATTATGAAATTATTTATATGAACATGATTTGCAGTGCTGGAATTCTTGTGTGCCGATGGACATAAATTATGTGTATTATGTAATAGTTTTTATAGTTATAGATAATTGTTGGAACGACCTCATACAACTATATACCCCTGTTAGTATACAGAATGAGCAAGTTATTTTGCGAATATTTAGCTTGCAATACGAGTATGTAATTTTCTCATACTTTTATTGCGTCCTTTAATGTTTTGGTACAATAGTATAGTCGCAGATAGTTGTAGCAATATTCTAGAGAAATCATATGATCTGTTAGTATACATATATACCATATTGGTATCACATGGTACTAGAAGTCTTTTTTGCTACTTATACTTTTATTGCATTTTTTAATATTTTATTATCATTTTTATTCTAACTAGTATATATGGAGATTTGGTTGGTGTAGATTATATTTTCTTGCTCTATAACTGGTTGTATTACTGCTAATGGTAGAGTGTGTACTGATATTTGTAGGGAAGGAGTTCAAATTTTGCATGGCAATCATGTGTTGATTCTTAGAATCTGATTATGTAATTTATGATGCTCACCAGTAGTCAGTGTGATATTCAGTGAATTAGATCAAGTGACAACTGATATTATTTCAGTTTAATAATTGAATTAAAAAAATGAGAAAAAAAAGGTATATTATACTAGTTATATTTAAAAAAGGTGAACAAATATTTACTATATCAGTTATATTTTCTTATTGTATTTAAAAATAATAATAAAAAATAGTGAAAACAATAAATGAAATTGGATTATGAAGAGAAAAAGAATATAAAAAAAGAAGTTAAATGAAATTAGAAAAGGAAAAAAGAAAAAAGAAGAAGAAGAAAACGAGAAAAAAAAAGAGAAAAGAAAGAAAAAAGGGGGAAAAAGAGAAAAGAAACATAGAAATAAAAAAGAATTAGAGAAAAAAGAGAAATTTTCCAACAAAAACTACTATGGGTAGGAGGTGTAATTAGTTTGATGGGTAGTAAAATAAATGGGTAGACAAGGGTAAATAGTTTTGTTTTTGTGGGTAACTGTGTCATTCTCCCATAAATTTAATCATTGAAATTGTCTTCTTGCTTGCTTAGAGTTAATTGCTGAAGTTCGATAATACAACAAGGACTAATCAAACAAATGCAAGTCAATAAATGAGAAGAAACATCCAAAAATCATAAAAATATTATGTTAAGATACTTAGCATTCGAAAGAATAAGAGTAAAAATCTGCAGCCTACCTTGTTCCTCCAGTTTCCTAGAGAAATACATGAATTTACTGCCAGCCTCAACATGCATAACCAAAAAAGGTATTATGTAATTTAGCATGTTACAATTAACAATATGTGTATCGTATAATTTATCATATATTTCGGTACGATATTAGTATTTTGGTATTATTTTTGTAAATGCCAAATATCATACTTAATACCATTTCTTTTTTAAAATTTAAACTAAATATCATATCAAATACCAAAATACCGAATACCAGATACCAAATTTTTTTGTTTCAGTACGATAATTTGATATTTATCAAATTACCATCGCCCTACTTCCTTTCTCTTTCCTTTTCTTTTTCCCCTTTCTTTTTATCCTTCTTTGAAAAATAGTAATAGTAAAGTTTGATTTGGTGTGATCTAAATCCTTTACGAGGAAAACACTTTTGCAGTAAAAACCATTTTGAATGCCATCCACTATTCATTATTAGTAACGATTTTTTGAATACTGGGTTCCAGTAACAGACAAGTCTTTGGGTATGTCTTCTGTTGAATGGTCCTTACAATATAAAGTTATTATGATCTTATAAATGAACCTAGCACAACTTGTACTTCAATTCGTCGGTTGTTACGTTTGATGGTCAAATTATATTTCTAAGGCATAAGAAATAGCTTGTGGCCTCAACTTTCTACCTTTATTAAAGTGCATCTTTATGATAGCTTCTTTATTTTGAAATCTTGTTGCATCTTAATTTAAATACAAACAGAAACAAATACATTTTTAGTAACATATCTCACAAAAGCATGTATATGTGTCATAACTATAATTTACTTGCTTTTATAGAGAAGTCAGCGACGTGATAGGAAAGAGGATGTGGAAGTTAGGCTTGACTCACAAGTCATCCTCAAAAGAGAAAATTTTAAGCACTTAGGGTCAATTATCCAGAGAGATGGGGAGATCGACGGGGATGTTACGCACCGCATTGGGGTGGGAGGGATGAAATGGAGGTTAGCGTCTAGAGTTCTGTGTAACAAGAATGTGCCACCGAAACTCAAAAGTAAATTCTATAGAGCGGTGGTTAGACTAGCCATGTTGTATGGGGCTGAGTGTTGGCCAGTCAAGAATTCACATATCCAGAAGATGAAAGTGGCAGAAATGAGGATGTTGAGATGGATGTGTGGGCACACTAGGCTGGATAAGATTCGGAATGAAGATATTCGGGAGAGGGTGGGTGTGGCTCTCGTGGACGACAATATGCGGGAAGCGCGACTTAGATGGTTCAGACACGGCGAAGGAGAAGCCTAGATACACCAGTTAGGAGGTGTGAGCGGTTGACTTTGGTAGGTACCAGAATAGGCAGAGGGCTATCTATGAAAGTATTGGGGCGAGGTGATCATGCCGCACATAGCACGACTTCAGATTTTTGAGGACATGGCTCTTTATAGGAACATGTGGAGGTCGAGCATTGGAGTGGTAGGTTAGGGGGTGGTCGAGAGTTCTTCCCTCTTTGTACCGGGTAGTCTGATAGAGTTTCATATAGGTTTGTTAGAGTCTATGTTGTGTTCACATTGTTGTTTTACATAATTTTGTGTTATTGCCCTTCCACTTCTTCATTGTTGTTATTTTCTTTCTTGCATCCTTTGTTGTTACATGCTTTTTCTCTTGTTTCTTTTCTGATATTATTGTCTCTCCTGTTGAGTTGAGAGTCTCATGGAAACAGTCTCTTTACCCTTTTCGGGATAGGGGTAAGGTCTGTGTACACTTTACTCTCTCCAGACCCCACTACTGAGATTTTACTGGGTATGTTGTTGTTGTTACTTGCTTTTAGAACTGATAATTTTAAATGCAGTTTTTTAATGTTTATTTTGTTCTATCTTTATATATAGTTTATAAGATTATAAATATATCTTCAAACTATAAATTTACCAATTTTTTTTAGGTCAAACAATCTTTAATGGACTAGCGAAAAAGGAAAAATGACATACAATATGCTCCATTTAACATGTACCCATTTTTTAAAAATCTTTTAACTAAAACAACAACAACAACAACAACATGTCTTTCTCTCCTACTTCTTAGTAGTCTTTGTTTGACCAAAAAGTATTAAGTTTTTTGTTAAACTAATTAAGTATTGTGATAATAGGCAAATTCTAGTTAAACGTAATAAATTTTAGATCTAAAATTAGAATATATTTGTGATATGGGGTTGTGTCTTAGATTAATGAGTATCAAATAAATGATCAATGATTGTCAATGAATACGAGGATAATGTCATGCAATAAATGTGACAAATGAAAATAAATTTTATTACACTACAAGAAATATGATTTATTGTGGAGACCATTTGTGGTGACTAACCTAGTTGCTACAAAAGTAGGCTTTTAGTCGCGACATAAAACGATTGCCACAAAAGGTTCTTTTTTTTAGCGGCGCACTTTGTTGTCGCTACAGATAATATATATCAGTGGCGACTATGTTTATATCGCCACTAATACATACTAATTTTTCTAATAAAATATGGCTGAAAAACTATTTGTGGCGAATGATAATTAATTGCCACAAAAGGTCAATTGCGGCGACTTTATCGCCACTACAAGTGATGCTTTTGTTGCAATTTTTTAGGTCGCCACTAACAGTTATAGAGTTGCTTATATATATTTGGTAATTTATTAGTACTAACTAAGTACTTGAATATTTTTTATATTTAAGAATTAATTTTAAATAAGTACTCATATATTGAAAGACTTAAATACTTGCAGTAATATATTTATTTTTTCAAAGCTTTACAAAGTAAAATTATTATGATTTTCTTTAGTTATTTTATGTTTCACTATATTATCTCATTTTGTAAAATTATTATGATTTCTCTCCTTTTCCTTAAAATAAAAATGCAAGAAATCCCCCTCCCCCCAAAAAAGAAATCTCATTCGGCCTTTCCCCAGCGAAGCCGATGTCCCCTCTCCAAAATTCCTCCATATATCGCTCTATTAAATTCATTCAGCGATTTACCTTCTTCCTTCCCTCGCGTCTCTCTTGTCTCCTCTCGTTCATAATTTCCGCACAAATCTAACCTAAATTTCCTAAGCCCTAGTAAATCGTCTCAGTGCGAGCATTTTAAGAAAAAATTATGAGTCTACTCTCTGCTTTAAAGCTATCAATCGTTGATACAATGGGTCTATTAGATTCTGAGCCAATGTGTTCGACGAACGATTATTGAGAATTTTTGCTTTCAGGGGCTGATGCAGAGCAAGTGGGATTAGGTTTTTCTCTACTCCTTTCTCCCTTTTGATGTTAACGTAATTATTTTGATCGTTTCTTGCTCTTTAACGGTGAGGTTTTCTGAAATTTTAGGGTTTACTTGGTTTGTTATTGTGTATGTGTGCTTTATTTTTTGGGGTTTGAAAATTTAGTGCTTCTTTGTGCAATGAGGGATTTTTAATTTATTTTATTTATCCTATGTTAAATTCAATTTACTGAGTGCATCTCGTTTGACAAATTTATACTGTTGACTTCTACTAGAAAGTATTTCCTTGAGAACTATGGCAATTTGGTAATTTTATTCTTATAGATTCACCATATGTGATCCCTAGTTACCATGCTCTCTGCCTCAAGAGAAGGTTCTATTTTTATGATACTTGATTTTTTTTGCTTTCTGAGTTGGAATATCAACAAATGTAGCAGCAAATGATGTATGAATAATATGGTACATGCTCGAATGGTATATCTACAATGAAGCAGCAAATGGAGAAAATATGAGATAGTTGATTTTTCTCATACGATTTGGGTGAATTTACGCCAGGGGAGATATTAACTTGACGATTATGCTTGCATATAGCTACAATGGAATCAAAATCGACAGTTAAGAGTAAGTTCCATTTTCCCTGGCTGACACTCTATGAAAACTCTTTCCTTTATAGGCTAAGAAAATAATTAAGAATCCACAATTACCTAATCTAAATGCGAAGCTAACTTTTTCTAGTGCTAGGTAAAAAGGAGAAACTCCAACTTTTTTAGTCATCAACACATTTATGTTCCTACTAAATCTTGATCCATTAGTTATAGGTAGAGCTCAATAAACACATAATTATGATTTTATGACTATTTGAGACTAGTTATAATGATGTTCCCACACCTAATTGACCGTTTCAATATTGAGGGTTATGACGAGGTAGTTTACCTTCTTAGTTTTCATCTGTTTTTAGAATGAAAAAGCATATAATGTACCAACTGACTTAAAGGATATTAGTTTGCTCCTAAGAGGAATTGCCATAACTTTTAAAGTCATTAACTTCTTGGTATAATCTTCCGTTATTATTTTAAGAAATTATGATGATCATGCTTCCAAGTAATGAATTGAATGATTGTTTGGACTACCCGTTTGTCAGGATGCACATATGCTTATGAATAAATAGTGAATGCAAAATTTTAATTTGGAATAAATTACCTGAGACATCAGTCATTCACTCACAAATGAATTCTTTACCTTCCTTGTGGTTAGACATTGTTGTGCATTACAACTTTTTATTTTCCCATTCTTGCAATGCTAACTTTTGTGGGATTGTTGCATCATGGGAATCCAAATTGTCATTTTCTCATTTTCAACGTCATATGCATATTGATGTACATGATTCAGATAGAATAAACATATGAGGAATATCATCTCTGCTTATATGCTAAATGTTTTAATGCTACTGAACATTAAACCATGAAATATCCTCAGTTATACAAATGCATTCATTGTTATGTCCCAATTGCATAATATATGAGTAAGAGAAATGTAGATATTTTTCTTAAGAAAGCAATATAGTTTATAGTTTAAACAATAGTGAAAATGCAGCTGAAGTAAATAACATGCCACCTGATGTTATTACATATGTTGAGAAAGTTCAAATGGGAACTAAATAAGAAACCATCATACCCTGATAGTTAAATATAACAGTTCTAGTCATCCTTCAGAAAATCTTCGGACTCCTCTGCGCATTTTAACTTGAAGTTTTGTATGCACTAGGACTGTTAGCATTGGTAGCGTAACCTATATAGTCCTTCTGATGTAAAAATTTATTCTCCTAATCAGCATACATTAATATTTAAATATCTTTTGCTATTTTTATTAGAGTGCAATTTTATTGTGGTCACCCCTTTTACTAATAGCATTATATTAAGAGTTTGTAAAAGTGATTTTGTGTTATTTTTTCTTTAATAACAGGGACAAAATTCCTAAACTATCACAAATAGCGTTGATCAAGGAGGAGTTTGAAGACACTTAATATTTGTTTTTTCCCTTTTATCGTATGTATGTGTACAATAACAGTGACCAACGAAGTATTTATAGTAAATATATAATTGTCTTTTTATCATGAAAGTATATATAATATTCTGACTTGAGAAATATTCATTCACTCACAAATGAATTCTTTACCTTCCTTGTGGTTAGACATTGTTGTGCATTACAACTTTTTATTTTCCCATTCTTGCAATGCTAACTTTTGTGGGATTGTTGCATCATGGGAATCCAAATTGTCATTTTCTCATTTTCAACGTCATATGCATATTGCTGTACATGATTCAGATAGGAGAAACATATGAGGAATATCATCTCTGCTTATATGCTAAATGTTTTAATGCTACTGAACATTAAACCATGAAATATCCTCTGTTATACAAATGCATTCATTGTTATGTCCCAATTGCATAATATATGAGTAAGAGAAATGTAGATATTTTCCTTAAGAAAGCAATATAGTTTATAGTTTAAACAATAGTGAAAATGCAGCTGAAGTAAATAACATGCCACCTGATGTTATTACATATGTTGAGAAAGGTCAAATGGGAACTAAATAAGAAATCCTCATACCCTGATAGTTAAATATAACAGTTCTAGTCATCCTTCAGAAAATCTTCGGACTCCTCTGCGCATTTTAACTTGAAGTTTTGTATGCACTAGGACTGTTAGCATTGGTAGCGTAACCTATATAGTCCTTCTGATGTAAAAAGTTATTCTCCTAATCAGCATACATTAATATTTAAATATCTTTTGCTATTTTTATTAGAGTGCAATTTTATTGTGGTCACCCCTTTTACTAATAGCATTATATTAAGAGTTTGTAAAAGTGATTTTGTGTTATTTTTTCTTTAATAACAGGGACAAAATTCCTAAACTATCACAAATAGCGTTGATCAAGGAGGAGTTTGAAGACACTTAATATTTGTTTTTTCCCTTTTATCGTATGTATGTGTACAATAACAGTGACCAACGAAGTATTTATAGTAAATATATAATTGTCTTTTTATCATGAAAGTATATATAATATTCTGACTTGAGAATTATTCATTCACTCACAAATGAATTCTTTACCTTCCTTGTGGTTAGACATTGTTGTGCATTACAACTTTTTATTTTCCCATTCTTGCAATGCTAACTTTTGTGGGATTGTTGCATCATGGGAATCCAAATTGTCATTTTCTCATTTTCAACGTCATATGCATATTGCTGTACATGATTCAGATAGGAGAAACATATGAGGAATATCATCTCTGCTTATATGCTAAATGTTTTAATGCTACTGAACATTAAACCATGAAATATCCTCAGTTATACAAATGCATTCATTGTTATGTCCCAATTGCATAATATATGAGTAAGAGAAATGTAGATATTTTTCTTAAGAAAGCAATATAGTTTATAGTTTAAACAATAGTGAAAATGCAGCTGAAGTAAATAACATGCCACCTGATGTTATTACATATGTTGAGAAAGTTCAAATGGGAACTAAATAAGAAACCATCATACCCTGATAGTTAAATATAACAGTTCTAGTCATCCTTCAGAAAATCTTCGGACTCCTCTGCGCATTTTAACTTGAAGTTTTGTATGCACTAGGACTGTTAGCATTGGTAGCGTAACCTATATAGTCCTTCTGATGTAAAAATTTATTCTCCTAATCAGCATACATTAATATTTAAATATCTTTTGCTATTTTTATTAGAGTGCAATTTTATTGTGGTCACCCCTTTTACTAATAGCATTATATTATGAGCTTGTAAAAGTGATTTTGTGTTATTTTTTTCTTTAATAACAGGGACAAAATTCCTAAACTATCACAAATAGCATTGATCAAGGAGGAGTTTGAAGACACTTAATATTTGTTTTTTCCCTTTTATCGTATGTATGTGTACAATAACAGTGACCCACGAAGTATTTTATAGTAAATATGTAATTGTCTTTTTATCATGAAAGTATATATAATATTCTAACTTGAGAAATATTTTGTTTGGTTGTTGAATAGTTTTGGATGATTTTAATGTTGGTATTAATTGATGGTAATGTATTAGAATTTTTATCATTATAATTGTTGAAAAAATGTTTTAGTGGCAACAGGATTTTGTACAGAAGCCATTTCTATTAGACGCGACCAACATCGCCACTAAATCTCAAGCTATTGGAGCGACAAGAGTTGCTACTGAAGCTCTAGTAGTTTTAGTGGCGACTATGGTCTCTACTAAATGTCATTATTTTGTGGCGACCTACATAAAATTTGTTTGGTAGGACTCTTTTTTGTAGCAAATTTATTTAGTGTTTGTGGCGATATAGTCTCCACAAAAAGAGATATTTTGTGGCGACCAACACAGTCGTCCCAAAAAACATTTAGTAACGGTTGTACTTGCAGCAACCCTAAGGTCGCCACTAAAGGTCTTCTGTGGCGACATTCAGCTCTTTTGTAGCGACTGTCGGTGCCACAAAAAGTTCAATTTCTCGTAGTGTTAGAAGGAATTTATCACTCAAATGTTGAATGAGGCGGATGATTCCTTCTTCTAACAGCTACGTGAGACCATAAACTATGAAGATAGACGAAGTGTTCTTGGATCTTGTGAGTGAAAAGTAGAACAAATAATGAAATCAAACAGGAGCGATACGACAAGCTTTTGTATATATTCTCGATAGTCAACTTCTTACAAAAATGCTCCTATCAGAAAAGCGAAGATCCCTCTTTGTTCCCTATATCTTACTATTTATAAGGGATATTCCTAAGAAACCCTAAAAAGTACAACCAGGGGAATATTCAATTGAATATTCCTTTCTATCTTTCTAAGACTATCTCAACCCTTAATAATGCTCTTCTTTACTCGACCACGGCCTCGATCTTTAGCACAGTAATTCCTCGTTATTGGAATCTGCTCGACCTTGGCCATAACTTGTTCATTTGCATTCGCTGAACCTCGTCAAATTTTGACCCATACAGTTAGTCCCTCCGCTTACCGAGGTCGTCTTCTTGGTTGACCTCGGTGAGCGGACTTCATCT
Organism: Nicotiana paniculata; assembly: GCA_005239505.1. Lineage (NCBI taxonomy): Eukaryota > Viridiplantae > Streptophyta > Magnoliopsida > Solanales > Solanaceae > Nicotiana > Nicotiana paniculata. Next base: position 8,888 of record ML347705.1, on the reverse strand, counting down.
GCAACCATTTAGGAGAAATTCTGGTATGATGGCCGAGCAGAATAGGTCACCGTTGAAATGGTGACGTGTAGTTACAAGGGTCGTGGTCAGCGAAGCAGGTGGAGGATGACATCATGGCCATGTGTGTCATCATTACGCGTCTTTCCAATGCACGACGGTTATTTGCACCGATTTGGGCACCATAATTGCTTACAAATAGAGGGGGAAATTTCCAAATGATACTTGCGCATTTCCTAACTTCATCTCTGCACTTTCTTTCTTCTTCTTCTTCTTCTTCAGTTCTTGCTTCCTAATTCTTCCACTGTCAACACCTTCTCTTTTCTAGCTCCCCCACATACATACCAGCGAAAATGACCAATTTTACTCCCAACTCTAAGATAGTCTCTGACGCTACCCCATTATCGGTGGCTATGCCCTCCGATGGCGGAGGACCCGTGGTTGTGGAAGACGAGAGCTTCCGTATCATGGAGGAGGTCGTTCTACGTAATTCAGTGTCAAGAAACGACATCTCAAAAGATCCCACCCTCGACCCCGAGTTGGTATTGTCTGAGATGGGGTCGAAGCAAATCTCTGCCCTCCGGTCCAAATTCCACATCCCCGCCCATATCGACATCGTTCCGTCTGGGGACGATGTGATACAGGTCCACTGGCCCAGGTATTGTGGATTCTATGCCTACCTATTCTTGGTGGACTACTCTCTTCCTCTTCCTCCACTAGCGGAAGAGTTCTGTCGTTTCTACGGCGTTTTCCCGGCATAGCTTTTCCCTTACCTTTACAAATTTTTCTTATGTTGACAAAGTTCACGGAGTTGGCCGGCTGCAAGGTCTCTATTCGTCACCTGCTGCACCTTTTCTCGCCGAGCTTTTACAGGGGAATGATGATTCATCTTCGTCACCGTGGAACTAAAGGGCTGGTGGCGAGGATGGATGACAAAGAAAACCGTCGGTTCTGGTTCAACTATTTCTTCATCAGGACCGAGCACGTGGTGGCGAAGCCAAGCGGGTTCCCTGAGCAGTGGAACTTCAATTGTAAGTATCTTCTAACATCTGAAGTGCATTAATTTACCTTTCTTCGTGTTTTTTGACTCATTCATTTCTTTTCATTTTTAGATGAGAGACGTCCACCTTCTTTGGTCGTCGACATCGATGACTAGGTAGCCCGCGTCCTGTCTCACACTGTGGGGATTCGTGATTGGGCATCCTTCAACAAGAGGTTCGGGCCCAAGCCCTCGACCTGTAAGTTAGATTTCGGCCTTGTAATCGTTTTGCCCCTGTTATAGCATGTTGATGTTTATTGACACGGTCTCTTCTTTGTGTCAGGTCGACGGGCCTCTAAAAAGGCGAGGCTCTCGTACCTGCATTCCATAAGGCAGCCGCCTCGGCTGGGATGCAATTCGTACTGGAACAATCTATAAAGAGTGATCATTCTCAGACCCTATCATTAGGTGACTCCGGCCCTCAGGCGGCCATTATGTCGGTGGAGGCCTCGGCACGCCCGGTTATGCACCTGATCGACGAATATTCTCACGGGGAGGAGGAGGTGACTCCATTAAAAAGGCAGAGGCTAGAGACTGGTAGGGTCGCCACGGTCGCGGCCGCGCCTGAGGGGCCAGTCATATTGGACGCGGATTCAGCGCATCTGCTGGTCATCGAGGATGCTCCCGTGCCGGAGGTAAACATGGAGGAAAGGCCATCGGAGGCAAAAGGGTCCGCCACGGGGGAGAAACATGCACAAACAATGGAGATTGGCTCGTCATCTGCGGACGGGAGAGATAAAATCGTCTTCATAGAGGACGATGGGCCGGGCTCCGATATGGACCGCGATGAGGTGCGTGACTTTAAGGAGAGGTTCACCCGAGTAGAGATACGAACTGAGGGGTCTAACTGGAACATTATCATCCTCGTGGACTATAACCTCTAGGTTAATTCAGAACGGGTGGTTCCGACCTTTGCTCCTTTGTGCGCGGATTCTGAGAACAGGACGTTGTAGAAGCTTAAGGATGCGGACCTGTCACTGGGCATCTCCGGTATGGCCCTGCGGGTAGGTTCTCTTTTCTCGTTTTAACTTCGTTCACTTTTTTTTATGTTGTTTGCCTCTGCTGATCCGTCTTCCTTTATCTACAGACTCTCATTTTGGATATTGAGCATGACCGGCGGGAAGAGAAAAGGGCGTTCCTATACAAGAAGATGGAGTCCAAATACAGGGAATACCATTCCAAGCACCAAATTTTGGTCAACATACTTGGCGAGGATGGCCAGTTTCAGACACTTCGTGATGAGTTGAAACAAAGAGATGAGAAGCTGAGGGATAAAGACGGTGAGATCGTGAGGACTATTGGTAGGTGCAACGTACTTGAGGGGAAGCTGAGAGCTAAATAAGACGAGTTCGAGGTGAGTATCACGCCCCCTTTTTTCCTTTCCTTTCGGGTCGGTCAAGGTTTTTGACATTATTGGGACAACCCATTTCCTTTTGGGAAAAGGGATATGTAAGGAATTGAAGAGTCGCCACCTAACGAATCAAGGTGTATTAGGGCACCTACTAAGGGTCATTATAACACATATTTGAATAACCAGAGATTGGGTAAGGGCTTGAAATTATTTCAAGGGGAAGTTGTTAGGAACCCCTCAAAGTCCACAACTGTGGTTCCCGACCAAACAAGCTTTGTGAATTTAAACAAGTAGAAAATAAGCTTAAACAAATAAAGGTTTTGAAAAGATTCGCAGTCTAAGCACACATGTGAAGTAAAGTTTTAGAAGATTTAAAGTCTAAGCATACATGTGTAAGGGATAGGGGAGTCCTAGGTTGTTTATCCTATAGGATCACATCAATGCAATGTCCGATAATCACTCCTCAGTGAGGGGATACACGTGGCATTAGTGCACCAGTCATCATATACATATCTACCCTTTCCCACCCCTTAGCGGTTATTTAAGGGAGTGTTGTTCAACGACCTCTATGCGTGCTATTACCTGTCCCTTCTTAATGGTCCTAGAGAAAATTGGGACATCTACCTATAGGCAGTTCAAGACAGACCCCTAAGGTTTAAAAGGAGAAAATACTAGGCGACAGGCAAGAACAAATATGACTTTAGCAAATAAAAGCGGGAAAGAACAAATAAGAGGCTCAGATTTACCTCCACAGGTAATGCACGTAAACAGCACGACTCAAACACAAATAAGAGGCATTTTATTAGACAGGATCCTAAAGCATGATGTCTAGGTGAATATCAAAACACAGAAGATATGCAGTTTCATTTTATAAACCCAGAAGCAGGGGCCCTAATCAGTTTGCCTACTGATTTTAAGCATGTTAACCATTAAGCAGTAAACACAAAAGAAACAGTTTTCCAGCTTTATAAAGGTTGATTACCTAAGGCTTGCCCAGACGTGGGGGGTAATGCACAATAGTGACCAGAATTGTTAAAAAACTATTTAGAAGTTGTTATACCTAAAGCATATTGTTCTAAGTGTTGCAAAATACATGGATTATTACCAGTTTATTTAAAACAGGATGATCAAATGTGAGACTGTCTTATGTCCTTTTTTCATGCATCAATAGTTTAACTAGGCGTGGCTTAGCAAATACAAACGAAATCCTAAGGCATGGTATCTAGTATGCACAGATAAAATGTAGAATGATTTCAAGATATGCAGAATTCCTAAAGCATGATTTCTAAATGCACAGAAAGTACAACATAACTTCAGGATGGGCAGGAGCAACATTTTCTTATGTTAATGCTGTTATTTAGCCTAGAAGCAGGATTTCTAAGTGATAATATCAAATGAGATGCTGGAACAATATAAATGAAACCTAAGAACATGATATCTAATGAAATGCTTTGAATGTATTGGTCCTAAACATGGATTCTAATGCACATATAGGAAATGTATACCTAAGACATGATTTCTACCCATTGATATTGATAACATATATAACTACCCTCCCCTTTTCACTAGCCAACCCCAATATTCGTTTACAATAATTATTACAAACCAATATTGAAATGAATTACATAAGTAGAAAAAGAAAAGAAGAAGTTACACTATAGGGAGCCTGAAACAGACCTAGATTTCCAGAACCTCAAATGCCCAAATGTTTCATAGCCTTTTCATGTCCGGGTGTGTCAGAGTTCCCTAAGGACCTCAAGGATCTCGGGCAGTGCTCACGCCCATATTTCACAACCATAACTGAGTAAGTGCAGTGTGGAAGTGCTAGCCCCGGTGCATCAGAGTTCAGAGGGATCTCATAGGGATCCCAAAGCAGTCACACACTGGAGGGGCAGGACTTAAAGACCTAAGAGTAGAGTGAGAGTGCTTGACATAGTTTTGAAAGGGTTTGATAGGAAAATAGTTATTGAAAGAGTCTCAGTAGAAATATTTTTATAAAATAAGAGAGAGTTGTTTAGTAAAACAACTTTTGAGGAGAGTAGGGAAATTAACAAACACAGATCAAACACCGAACCAAAGCAGGTTCAGCATCACACATAGAACAAACCTTCACACATGGGTGATGGGAACTGGGGACACATAAAGCACATAATGTACAAGCATAGCAGTTCTTGCAGGATAACATGAACTCCAGAATAAACACATAATCAAGCAACTTAGGGTACAAATTGTTTTGCCAAAGAAAGGTTCATACTAGAAACCAGATAAACACATAATCGAACAGTCACATTGAGACATATTACAAAAGAGGGGGGGGGGGTAACATATTCATGTTTATCCTAAGGGGAGTAATACATAACATAACATGCTAGATGGACAAAAATGTAAACATGTCAACTACAGGTTGCACATCAAAACCATAGATAGAAACAAACTAGAAACAGGATAGACTAAAGCAGTAAAAGAAACATATTGGTTTTGGGACTTGAATTGAAATCAAAACATACCAGTAAAGAGGATAGCAAACACAAAAGTGAAGAATAGGAGAGCACAATAATTAGCCTTGGCTTGCAACCGGCTAACTCAGAACAGTAGCAAGTAACAAAGAAGGGGAGCAGAAAGCTTTGAGTGTGAGAGATAGTTTTTTAACCAATCTGTTCGTGTGTGTATAAGACTGTAATGAGAGTAGAAGAGAGCACTATATATATAGTAGTTTGAAATCTAGATAAATAAGGTAAAAATCAAAGTCATGCAGTAATTGTGGAACTAGGTATCAATTAGTACCAAAATCAGCATAGATACTCCCTTAATTAAAGGAGTTAACTTCAAGCGGTAGAATACAAGTAGCAAATACGAAAAGATACCATTTATGACTGGAATATAACACATGAGGAAATAATTTCAGCACATTACAAGTATAGAAATGTAATTGACGCTAGGTTCAGAAGACTCTAATTAAGGAAAATACCTAAGAATCAATTGACAGTATAGTCGAACACATAATAAGGCAAGAAATAAACAAAGGTCGGAAAATCATCAAGGAAATCATCATAAGAGATTAGTGAAAGGTATCAATTACAGGAAACTAGGGATTCAAATAGGAGCAGTACTGATTAAGGGGAGAATTAACACAAATCTCTATGAACAAACGGAATAAACACATAATAGGCAAGAAGAAGTAAAATTAGAAACATAGTAAAGTAAGAATCGCATAGAATCAGGGATTCAACTGGAAAGATAGAACTGATTAGATGAATTAACAGAATAAACATAATATAAGCGAAAGAAGCAAAAATCAGAAACCCTACTAAACATAATAGGGTAAAATCACAGAAACTCGAAACATATCCATGAGAACAGACATACAGACAAATCGAATGAACAAATCAGCAAAGACAAATTCAGGATTATAACATAGTGTTAAAACTAAGGTTTTAACATAATAAATTATGATTAAAAATCAAAGGAGTCGTTTAAACATAGGAGAAATAGAGAAAAACATTAAAAAGAGACCAGAAACATGTTCTGAAGAAGAGTTCCAAAAACCCTAATGGGAAAATAAAGCGACGCTTTGAGAAATTGAAAGGTTTTCATAAAACAAATGAAAATAGCTCAGAAAAACCTCAGATCTGTTATAGATCTAAGAGGTACAATAGAAGAGGTTAGGGTTTTCTAGAAGATAACCCAGAAAATAGAGAAACCGGTTTAGAAATCCATAGGTTTAGCCGAAAAATAGAAAGATCTTACTCGGTTGAGCCATGGCGGCTTGAGAATGGTGAGCAGAGGCCCAGGGGAGGAATGAACAACCACTGGTCCCTTGAGTCCTTCAGGGAATGAAGAATCCGGTCATGGGAGGGGAGCCACTAGGGCTAGGGGCGGTGGTGAACCACCATAATCAACGGCGAGCCAGCAACGGCGGGTGGAAGCCATGGTTAGGCAGATGGAGTTTGAGAGAGAGTGAGGGAGTGACGACGGGTGAGGATGAGAGAATGTGAGGGGTTTGAGGGTATATGTTAGGTTAAATTAGGAAAGGTTAAATCCGGGCCGTTGATCAAAATTGATCAACGACCAAGATTAAATCAGCATTGGGCCGGGTAGATTTAGTAATTGGGCTTGGGGTCTGTTGGGTCAGGTATAGTTAGGTGTTTGGGCTGGTCTAATTAGGCTAAAGTTGAAATAGAATAGGCTACTTGTTAAATACCCAATTTAAATTAATTAAAATAATTTGTAAAATAGCTAATAATTATAAAAAATGAATTTCATGCGTAGAAAATAGTTTAAAATGATTATTTAGTATTTAAAAATACAAATATAATTTTTGGTAAAAAATAGTACAAAATTATATGATTGGGCTATAATTGCAAAGTTATTGCAGTTACAGCCAAAAGGTGCCAAATTGGCTATTTATGGAATAATTTGGCCTCAGTAGGACTATGAATAATAAATTAAATCAAGAAATTCTTTTGAAATCATTTGTGATGCAGTTTTGTAATTATTTATTGGAAATAAACATGCTGGGTAAATTAATAAAATATAGGAAAATTATGGAAAAAAATCAATTGCTATTAATGCATGATTTTGAAGGTATATATGTAATTTTAAATATTTTTTGGGAAAAATTGGGTATCAACAGTGGGCAAGGGAGTGATGGCGAAAAATGTTGATCTTCAAGCTCAGGTGGCGTCCTTGCTGGTCGAGCTCGAGCAGAGTGAAGCTAGGGCCATCGTCTTGAGGGGTGAGTTGACCGCCAAAGCTGAAGAGTTGGATCGAGTTGAGAGAGCCAGAATGGCTGCTGTGGCAGAGGCGGCTGCATTAGGGGGTACCCTCCGCGTTTGCAGGTCCGAGCGGGCTAGTGAGGCAGAAACTTCGGTGCTTAAGAAAGCAAGGTTTGAAGAGAGGATAAGGGGTTTGGAGGCAGAGCTATCATACCTGAACGAGCAGATTGCTGCCCTGAAAGCCGAGAAGGTGCATCAGCAGGCCAGCCGTCTACCTCTCATACTTCTACTGATCCCAGTGTGTCACAGGATATGTATGAAAAGTGGGTTCATGCTAAGGCCCAACTTGATATATACAGGGCTCTGATGACGATCGTGAAGGTTTCTGAGGTATAGTTCAAGGACGCTCATGTCAAAGCAGGTGCAACTCGTGACGTCTGTGGTTATGACCTTGGTACGCCTGGCATGGATGATGACAAATATGGTTTAGACGGGCTCGCTTTTGATCCTTGGTACGATGACGAGTATGCCGATGGTGATGGTGATGGCGGAGATGATGTGGCGTGACGTTTTTGTGCTTAGTTTTTGTTCTTTCTTTTTCTTCTTTTTGTGGGGGCGTCTTTCAGGCCCTTTGTAAGATGTTTATTGAATGGAATGATTTGCATGGAAGGATTTACTTTTTGTTGTGTATTTTCGGCCCTTTTCGCCTTTCTGTGAATGTCTTCCTTTGTAAGAGTTCTCGACTTTTAGTTGGTCCGAACGATGTCGGTCGTTTTTAAGACATTTGGTCGAGGTTGAATATAACTTGATTCGAACGAGGTCGACCTGTAAACTTGAAACGATTATTCGAACGAGATCGAATATAGGTTGATTCGAACGAGTTCGAATGTTAGTATTGAAAAATAATTTGAACGAGGTCGAATATAAGTCGATTCGAGCGATGTCGAATGCTGACTTGAAATAATAATTCGAACGAGGTCGAATATAAGCCAATTCGAGCGAGGTCCAATGCAAGTTGATCTGAGCGAAGTCGAATGCAGACTTGAAAAATAATTCGAGCGAGGTCGAATATAAGTTGATTCGAATGGTGTTGAATGTAAGTCGATTCAAGCGAGGTCGAATGCAGACTTGAAAGTTAAATCGAACGAGGTCGAATGTAAGTTGATTCGAGCAAGGTCGAATGCAAGTTGATTCGAGTGAGGTCGAATGCAGACTTGAAAGATAATTCAAACAAGGTAGAACGTAAGTTGGTTAGAGCAAGGTCGAATGTAAGTTGATTTGAGCAAGGTCGAATGTAAGTCGATTCGAGCGAGGTTGAATGCAGACTTGAAGAATAATTCGAATGAGGTCGAATGTAAGTTGGTTCGAGCAAGGTCGAATGTAAGTTGATTCGATCAAGGTCGAATGTAAGTCGATTCGAGCGAGGTCGAATGCAGACTTGAAGAATAAATCAAACGGGGTCGAATGTAAGTCGATTCGAGCGAGGTCAAAATAAGGTGGCAAACGGGCCGGGTTGACCCGTAACCAGACCGGCCCAGACCGGTTAAAATCGGAACCTGCCCGACCCGGTTCATAGGGGGCCGGGTGGGCTGGGTAGGGGGTTAGAGGGGGTTGGTCCGTTTAATTATTTTGAAACGGGTAACCGGACCGGTAGTGAACCGTAACCGTGTACCGGTTTAACCGGCCCGTCCCGGCCTGGTACAACGGCTAATTTTTATTTTTATTTTTTTTAAGATGTGGGGCCCACTGACCGTTGGCAACGGTCACCCCTGACAGCATGCCGTTG
>ML347704.1:15612-29956 GCA_005239505.1 Nicotiana paniculata | reverse complement strand
TAAAAGGAAATGGTTAGTAAATTTCTAACATCGGCTTGCCTAGCAAGTATTGTGTTAGGCGCCGTCACGATCTCGTGGTTTGGGTTTTTGGATCGTGACAAGTTGGTATCGGAGCACTAGGTTTCATAGGTCTCACAATTCACGAACAAGCTTGATAGAGCCTGAAGGATCGGTACGGAGACGTTTGTACTTATCTCATATGAAGTTAGGAACAAACTCATTTTTTTATTTTACTCTGTCGTGCGATTCTTGATATCTCAATAAAAATTGATTGAACTCTTTTATTCTCTCGCAAATGACGAGAATGCGTGATTCTTCTTCCGCTAACCAACAATCCGATCTTCCAGCAGCAGCACCTCCTACTAGGGGCAGAGGCCGAGGCCGTATCAGAGGCCAAGGCAGGGGCAGGACTCAGCCCGTTGCTCATACTACAGCCCCAGCTGCGGAGCCCCAGATTGAGATTGATGGGGGGCTCCAGCTCTGACCATTCCAGTTGGATCAGCTCAGGTCCCAGCGGGGTTTATTGCCACCCCGGTATTTCAGGATACTTGGTCCGATTAGTGGGCCATATGGAGAGTGTAGCCCAGACTGGAGCACTCCCTGTTGCAGCAGCCGTATCTCAGGCTAGAGGAGGGATCCAGACTCCTGCTACCCACACTCCTTATCAGACTACTCCTCATATCTAGACCCCAGCAGCCAACCCAGTTGGGGTAGTTCAGACAATTGTGGCAGCCCCGATTCTTGATGGGGCAGCGATGACTTCTGATGCCTTGTGGAGACTGGACAGGTTCATCAAGCTATTTCCAGTCCATTTCAGTGGTACATCTTTTAAAGACCCACATGATTTTCTTGACCGGTACTATGAAATATTGCAGAACATGGGGATAAGTTGAAGGCAACGGAGTTGGTTTATATGAGCTGTGAAGTTTAACATTGTGGATTGTCAGACATTGTGACCTGTGACTTTGTGCCAAGTGGGAAGTCCACCATCAATGAATAGATTGCGGGATCATGTGTTATATAGGTGTTGGCCCAGAATGTATAAGGCCTGAGATTTTGCAAGAGATGAAGATGGGACTTGCAGTATGTCTACCTCCTTAATAACCCTATACCTCAACACCAACGGATTTATATAAATAACTTTAAATCTACGGAAGGTCTACTCAGCATGGAAGTCACGATTTCGGATTTTGGGGTGCTTTGGAGGGAGTGCAGTGGTTGACGAGCTTCTAGACCATAGTGTTTGTGCCTAGATTTATTTGTATTGATCTCTACTTTTGTGATCATTGTGCATCAATAGGGATGAGAGTTCGTCCAAAGAATAATGAGGAGTATATGAATAAAGGGGGTAGCTCAGCAGTGTTGAGACAACATAGTAAAAGAAGAAATTGGCCGCCGGTGTTTGTGGCAAGCCTACAAAGAGGACGACTAGCTATTGGAACATCAACTACTTGGATCGGGTCTCCCAGATGCTATTGATAGAATTTGTTTCTCAGACTCATTAAAGGATTCAATTATAATCGTAAAATTTTGTATGATGCAGGGCAGATTGATACTTTATTTCGGCTAGTGGTAGAAATTTTCCTAGACTTGGGAGAGTCATATTTCATCAGAGAACTCAGGATACATGCCCCATTTCAATTACAACTCAACTTACATGTCTATCTAGGGGAAAGGGGTCAGAATGTTGAAGGTGGAGGTCAGAATCCTAGAGGTGGAGACCCAGCATGTTGATATACTTTTTATGGTATGGCTGAGGTCGCTGTATCAGATAATGTCATTACAATTAGAATTTCTAGTTATTATAAAGTGGAAATTTCCTTAACTTGATTCGGTTATGAGTATCTAAGAAAGTTCTCCTAATATGCTCCACTCATGGGTGCGCTTCGTAACCCTGAAATCTACTTATATGAATACGTGTATTGAGAAATTCTATGGAGATAGATATATCTATCAATATGTGTTGTAATTTTGTTTAACGGAAAATATTTAAAAGAAGAAAATGAAATGTTTCGATTGGCACGATGTGAATATTACTTGTGATTCAGAACTGAGGGCGAGACCCTCACATTTTAATATGATTTGGTATGTTTAAATCGGGCTACGAGCCTCGGTGAAAGTTATATAAGGAAGAGGTCCTTGTGATGGAAATTCTTGTGCTTAAATTCTCTCTTGTGAAATTAAATTTTGTACTATAGTACTAATAAGAGTCATGCCTGTTAGGTTATTTGAAATTTTTGTATAAAATTTATCTGTGCATAATTTGCCAAATCTGTGTTATAAATTATTGAGCTTTAACCTACAAGGTAGGTGCGCACCCATATGGCGTTAGATGAAACACGTTAATTCAGGTAGATAATTATGAGTTCCCCATGTGTCGCATCTCGTTGTCAGTATTGTGAAGGTTTAAAAGGAGATTATTGTTAATGTGAAGTTAGTTGATGATTCTGCAATTGATTATGAGCAACTATTAAGATCATATTGAACCAAAAGGGTGTTCCATTTAAAGGGTCGGACGAGTGTGAGGCGATTTTTCAAAAGCTCAAGGCATCTTTGACTTCAGCATCGGTATTGATGTTACCATTAGACTCAGGTTCTTTCACGGTATATTGTGATGCTTCCTGTGTTGGGCTTGGAGCAGTATTGATGCAGGATGGAAGGGTGATAGCATATGCGTCACTGCAGCTAAAGATTCATAAGAAGAACTATCCGGTCCATGACTTAACGTTGGTATCCATTGTTCATGCGTTGAAGATTTGGAGGCACTATCTTTATGGCGTGCCATGTGAGGCTTAAACGGATCATCGTAGCCTCCAGTACTTGTTAAAGCAAAAGGATCTTAATTTGAGACAGAGGAGATAGTTAGAGTTATTGAAGGATTATGACGTCACTATATTGTATCATCCGGGAAAGGCCAATGTGGTGGCCGATGCATTGACTAGAAAAGCAGTAAGTATGGGAAGCCTTGCATGTATTCCAGTTAGTGAGACCGTTAGCTTCAGACATTCAGACGTTGGCTAATCAGTCCGTGAGGTTGGATATTTCGCCCAGTCGTGTTCTAGCTTGTACAGTTGCTCGGTCTTCCTTATTCGAGCGTATCAGAGATCAGCAGGATGATGACCCGCATTTGATGGTCCTTAGGGACACATTTCGGCATGGTGGTGCCAAGAAAGTTACAGTTGGAGATGATGGTGTTTTGAGGATGCAGGGTCGTATATGTGTGCCTAATGTTGACGGCCTTCATGATTTGATCCTTGAGGAGGCTCAGAGTTCTAAGTATTATATTCACCCAGGTGCTGCCAAGATGTACCAAGACTTGCGACATAACTATTGGTGGAGAAGGATGAAAAATGATATTGTTGCTTATGTGGCTCGTTGTTTGAATTTCCAACCGGTGAAATATGAGCATCAGAGACCCGGTGGTTTACTTCAGCAGATAGAGATTCCTGAGTGGAAATGGGAGCGTATCACTATGGACTTCATTGTTGTACTCCCACGGACTCAGAGGAAGTTCAACGTTGTTCGGGTTAATGTGGATAGGCTGACTAAATCAGCACATTTCATTCGAGTGGCAAGTACTTACATTTTGGAGCGGTTGGCAGAGATATATATTTGAGAGATTGTTCGCCTTCACGGTGTGCCCGTGTCTATCATTTCTGATCGAGGTACGCAGTTTACCTCGCACTTTTGGAGGGCAGTTCAGCGTGAGTTGGGTATTCGAGTTGAGCTGAGCACCGCATTTCATCCTCAGACGGACGAGCAGTCCGATCGTACTATTCAGATTTTAGAGGATATGCTCTGTGCTTGTGTTATTGACTTTGGATGTTCTTGGGATCAATTCTTGCCGTTAGCGGAGTTTTCCTACAATAATAGTTATCAGTCGAGCATTCAGATGGCTCTCTATGAGGCATTATATGGTAGGCGGTGTAGATCGCCAGTTGGATGGTTTGAGCCGGGAGAGGATCGGTTATTGGGTACAGACTTAGTTCAAGAGGTCTTAGATAAGGTCAAGATTATACAAGATCGCCTTCGTGCAGCTCAGTCCAGGGAAAAGAGTTACGCCGACCGTAAGGTTCGTGATGTGGGATTCATGGTTGGAGAGAGAGTATTGCTTCGGGTATCGCCCATGAAGGGTGTCATGAGATTTGGGAAGAAGGGAAAGTTGAGCCCTAGGTATATCGGGCCATTTGAGATTCTTGATAGAGTGGGGGAGGTAGCTTATATACTTGTGTTACCTCCAGGGTTATCCTCCATTCATCCGGTATTTCATGTATCTATGCTCCGGAAATATCATGGTGACCCGCCCCATGTGTTAGATTTCAGCTCTGCCTAATTGGACAAAGATTTGACTTATGAGGAGGAGCCGATAGCCATTTTAGACCGGCAAGTTTGTCAATTGAGGTATAAGAGTTATCCTTCAGTTCGAGGGCAGTGGAAAGGTCAGCTCGTTGAGGCAGCTACTTGGGAGCCCGATTCGGACATGTAGAGTAAATATCTACACTTGTTCGCCAATTCAGATAATTTTCTATGTCCGCTCGAGGACGAACATTTATTTTAGAGGTGGAGATTGTGATGACCCTGTTTAACCAAAGAATTAGATCCTTTTACTAAAGCTATTTCTAGGATGAACACGGGTTACTGATAATCAAGGAAATAAAGAAAAATGAATAATAGACAATATTGCTGAAATATAGAAAAGCAAAGTAGATTGTATTCGAGAATCAGATGTCTTTACAAGCTGTATTTCCCTCCCTTATATAGGAGATTCCTTGATATAATGTACAACTCATTGCCCATTAGTGACTAATTATGACATTAATGGGGCGTTACAAAGGATAACGATAATTATAGTACGGTTACATAATGTACGAGTAATCAATTATGGGTCCTTGAATCTGCACGTAGCTTTGTCCAGATTTATTCTGACCGTGTTTATTGAATCGTGCCTCTTTGTTCCGTATCTCTTCAAAGAGTCACATCCAACTGTCGCGTTCTCCTGTGTCCACATAACTGGCTGAGTTGTCAAGAGGTGGCTTACGTGTGAAGCTCTTTTTTACCAATACAGATAGTCCCCCCACTTACCATATATTTATCGATTAATATTTGGTAAGTGGATACTCATTTATGTCGGGAATATTTTACCTCCGCTTTACCTCGAAACATTGTATCCTTCTCTGAAGCATAGGCGTCGTTTTTCACTTCCATTTAATGATCATACCACGTGTCCTTCTCGGATTGGTTCTGCATTTACTCGGCACCTTTTAGGGCTTTTTGCGGCTGTGTCAATCCCGAAGTGACACCTTCAATTATGATTTTTCATCATTATTTTTCTTTTTTTCCATGTTTTACGGTTGTCCTCAAGTATAAATACTTTCTTCTTTTCTTTGCTTCCACGAAACACTTTCTAACTTTGTCTTCTGTAAAGAACTTTCTTCTTGCCTTTGTAAACATGTCTTCTTCAAATCAACCTCAGGGAGTAATAGATATTGAAAATTTAACTTCATCTTCTGCTGCGACTAGGAGTCGGAGGGGTGGTAGACTTAGGAGTCTAGGATCCACTCCTTCAAGAGGCTCCTCTTCTTCTCAGATAGTTCCCCCTCCTTCTTCTAGGTCTCCAGTTTCTCCGAGGTTTAGGGCTTCTAGATCTTTGTCTAGAGGTAGAGGTGAACGCCTTCGTGAACCTAGAGTTGATGAAATTTTTCCTGCTGAGTTTTTCTTTGCTAGAGATAATCAAGTTCTTGTAGACCAATCTTCTTCCCTTGAGAGTGTCGAAAGTATCCAACCCTTATAACTGAGGGTCAGATTTCCCTTGTTCGTACGGAGTGATTTTGGAGGCCTGATTTCCCTATCTACTTTCCGAATAGTAATCAAAGAATAATGTCTTACAAGACGGAATATTCTTTTGTTTATACGTACCCTTTTACTCTAGGGTTTAGACCTCCTATTGACCCAGTCATAATTGAATTCTGCCGTTTCTTCAATATCTGCTTAGGACAAGTTGGTCCGCTTGTGTGGAGAGTTGTCGCATGTCTTAGGAGGTTAGCTTCTTTAGCCTCGGTTCCTTTTAATTTCAACCATCTTATTCATCTACTCTCCTACCTTGTTTCGTGAAGGGATTTTTACTCTGACTACTAGGAGCAAAAGAGTGTTGGTAACCCCTGGAGATGATAAGGATAGGGTTTGGTATCTACGGTATGTTGTTGTACCCACTGTGGGTTTGTGGGTAAAGAAAATCTTCCCTTCCCTGACAAGTGGAATCATGCACGTGAGTATGCTTTAGCTCACATCTATTTACTTTTCCTCGTTCTGACTTGATATGTTTTACTAACACTAAATCTGTTTCTTCTTCTCTCAGCAATCATGGATACTGTTGAGAATGTCTCTGGTATCCGTGATTGGGTAGAAAAATTGTTGTATGTCGCTCCTTTAGAAGATAGATCTTGCAAGTAACTCGTTGGGAGGTATGGTTGGCATGTAAAGACCCATGGTAAGTGAAGCTTTTGTTCTTGCTTCTTTCCTTAATCGAGTCTCTTCTTTCTTTATCGCTTAAAATTTTCCCTTTTGATAGGGTTCTCTGTTTGTGGGGTGTCTACTTCATCTATCCCAAAGATGTCTTTGGCTCAGGCCCAAGAGATTATTGTTGGTTCGTCTTCCTTGAAGACGAAGATTGGTGAGTCTCATTCCGTAGAAGAAGAAGAAGAGGGTGCTTTAGTACACAGGCCACGGAGAAGGCAGGTGGTTTCAGATTATGAGTTTACACCCATGATCTTGCCTTCCGTGTCTGTGGTTGAGCCCTCTACCTTTGAAGATTTTCACATTCCTCCATTCATAAGTCTATGGATTACCTGTTCCATGAAGGTTTTGACCTTGCTCCTGACGATGTCCCTTTGGCTACTATCTTTCCTTATTCTTTAAGAGAAGTTGTCTCATCTGCTCCTTTTGCTATTACGGCTTCTGCTGTTGCTTTGCCCGTGGCTTCCTCAACTCTTCAACCCTCCTTGCCTGCTGCTTGCCTGTTGCTGCTTCATCTCTGCCTGCTTCCATGCCTTCCTCTATGGAAGTAGGGTCTTCCAGCAGAGAGATGCGGCAGGTGGTAATAGAGGCTCCAACTTAGGGGAATATTTTCAAGAAAACGGTGAGCCCGAAGTGTGGCTCAAGACTTTGATAGGTCCCACTGAGAAAGCCAAGCTAGCCAGCCATAGTGCTCTTACATGGGCCAATGAAGTTGTGCATACCTCTTTGAAGGTATGATGCAAGTTATCCTCTTTCATTTTCGTATATGAAATTTATCATATCTGATTGGTTTATTTCTTGTAGATTAATCTTATAGGCATGGATCTTATGAAGAGGATCTCAAATACGGATCAGGAGATAAAAGAGTTGCAGGACGATACTGATAATTGGAAAGCACAGTATGATAGCCTAAGGATTAACATGGATGCCTTAGAAGAGGAAAGGAGTACCTTGAAGCGGCAGATGAGGCTCATGGCGGCAGAAATGGCAGTAGAGAAGGCTTCTTCCAGTCAGGCTGATAAAGACAAGAGTGTTCCGGAGTCCTCATTTGCTGAGCAGTTGTCCCGCGCCTCAGAGGAGATTAGAGACTTGAAAAACTTGTTGGGGCAGAAGGAGGAATACTCAGGCGAGCTCGTGCAACCACTCACTCGTACTCAAGAGGACCTTCGTAAGGCTTTAGATAAAGTTCAAACTCTGGAGGAGTCGATTGTACCATTCAGGGCCGCGGATTGAGAGTTGAGCTTCAAGTATGGGCAAGGGATTATGAAGATCTTGAAGAGGTGGCTGCTGTTGATGTGAGTTGGGCGTATATGAATTCTCGCGTTGATACATTGACAGAAATGAGTCAAGAGGGTTTCGACCTTAGTGCTGCAATAGATAAAACTAAGGAAGCCATGGAGAAGGCTCAACAAAGTCATAACCTCTCTTCACCTGATGGTGAGACTCCAGCTGCTCGTGCCTTTTCATCCCTAGTTGCTCCCACTCCTTCTGCCAGTGAGGTCAAACCCCCTCCTAAAGAAGTTTAGTTGGTTTACCCTTTTTTTTTTATCTTTGTCTCAATTAGTGGTTACCCCCAGTCCCATCGGGGATAAATTTGGATCTCTTTAAAGTCCCCAAATAACAACTTAGGGGAACCTCAATGTATAAAAATTCTATACGGCTAAGTATAAGTTAATACTAAGTTTTTGCTAGCCGTTTTAATATATTAATGCTATTATGACTTTTATTTTTTCTTGAGTTTCTGCTTCACTCTTTAAGTCTTTTGCATGCTTTATTTTTTGAGGTTTTTGTTTTTACCTCTGAATTTTTGCATGAGGATGCTGTAATCACTCGTACCTTTTCATAGTAGGTACGGTTTTTGTGAGCCTTTTTGTAGTAGGCTTCATTTATGAAAGAGGGCCCCTTTATGATTGTCATGAAGAAGACGTCTCAACTTCATGATAATGCAATAGTGTGATAGGAATTTTACACATGTTTAAGGATGTTTCCAAGGAAAGTTTTTTTTTTCTTTGAACTTCCCTGACATTTTACGTGTGTTTGATTATCGTACAAAACTCATGTTGCAACTGTTTTTGTTTAACAGATTTGATATACACTTGTATTTCGTAACTGTTTTTCATAGGTAACAGTTTTTCGATATTGATACAAGGGAACAACTAATTTTCACTAGTAACCATTTTTATAAAGTTTGGGGTTTCTACCCCCAACTGTTTTTGTTGGAAACAATTTTCTAATAAGTATGAGGGAAATGTTTCTTATTCGTAACTATTTTATTGATAACAGTTTTCTATATGAGTACAAAGTTTTCGTAACTGTTTTTAATCATAACAGTTTTTGAATGAGTACACTGATGATGATCTTTTACCCCTAACTGTTTTTGTTACAACAGTTTTGAATAAGTATAAAGATGTACATTTCTTCCTCGTGACTAATATTTTTCCTTTCAACCTGAACATGTTCGAAGATTTTTTGCATTTTTGCATTAGGCTTTGTATTTGGATGACTCTTTTTGATCTCTTTCGATTCTGCTCGTATCACTTGTCTCGTTGGGTAGATGGATCTTCAGGCTCGAGCTTTTGACTTTCTGATAGTTTTCTTTGCTTCGTCTTAGCCTTCCATAATGTATAGTCCCCCAAGTGTTTGAGCTTTGAAGAATGAGATCTCGAGCACTTGATTATTCCTTCCATGTGGTCCTTTTCCTGAAAAGGAAAAACATTTCGGACTCGAAGGTATATAGTTTTTAGATGATGACTGCTTAACCCTTTAAAAGTGTAACCCAAGACCGAAAATTGTGTTATTTCCTAGCGTCTTTGCAGGTTTAATATCATCATCTGGTGATGGGTTAGCTTTATGCCTATCATCTTAAAAAGTTAGTAAAATTTTTAAATGTTCAAAATAAAATCGAACGTGTGATATCTTACCAGGGGTATTTCTTTTCCTTAGAAGTAATATTTCTTCAGGTGGATGGCGTTCTAGCTTGTTGGGAGAACTCTTCCGTCCATAGCTTTCAACTCATAGGCGGCTTTCCTAGCTATGCCTCGAATTTTGTAGGGTCCTTCCCAGTTTGGATTTAGCTTTCCTATGCCTGCTTCTTTCGTTGATTGAAAGACTTTTTTGAGGACGAAGTCCCCAATCTTGAAGTACCTGAGATGCGCTTTATGGTTGTAATAACGCTCTATGATTTGATTTTAAGCTGCCATCCGTATCAGTGTTGCTTCTCTCCGTGGTTCGAGCAGGTCCAGATTGGTCCTTAATTCGTCGTCGTTTGCTTCCTCCATGGCTGTTGTGAACCTTATGATTGGTTCACCAATATCTACAGGTATTAAGGCTTCTGATCCATAGACAAGTGCGAATAGAGTTTGTCCCGTGGCTATTTTTGAAGTTGTTCCGTATGCCTATAGTATCGCTGGTAACTCATCAGGCCAGTTTCCTTTGGCTTTATCCAGCCGCTTCTTTAGATTGTCGATGATGACCTTATCGTTGACTCAGCTTGACCATTAGCCACGGGATGGTATGGCGTTGAAGTGATCCGTTTGATTTTCCAGCTTTCGAATAATTCTGTGATTTACAAGCCTATGAATTGTGGGCCATTATCGCACACGATCTCCTTTGGTATTCCAAAGCGGCATATTATGTTTCACCATAAGAAGCTTTTAACTTCATTTTCTCGCACTTGTTTGAACGCTTCTTCCTCTACCCATTTTTTAAAATAGTCAGTTAGCATGAGCAAAAACTATACCTGTCATTTACCTGTGGTAAGAGGTCCCACTATGTCCATACCCCATTTCATGAAAGGCCATGGGGATATTATTGGATGCAGTAATTTTGTTGGTCGATGCATGTTATTGGCAAACCTTTGGCACCTGTCGCATTTGGATACGAAGTTCTCGGCTTCTTCTCCCATATTAGGCCAATAGTATCCGGCCCTGATTAGGGTTTTCACTAAGTATCTCGTCCCTGAGTGATTTCCACAGTGTCCTTCGTGGACTTCTTTCATCACAAATTCCATTTGGTTAGGTCCGAGGCATTTATCTAGGGGTCCTCCGAACATCTTGCGATAAAGCGAGTTGCGTATAAGGAAGTACCGTGCAGCTTTGCGGTGAAGTGCTTGAGCTGCTTTCCTGTCTTCAGGTACGGTTCCATTCTGCAAAAAATTAAGAATTTTGTTTCCCCCGTCCCAGGTTAAGTTGTTGAAAGTTACCTCATTCCTGTCCTGGTCAATCATTGAGTGGAATAGTTGGACGACAATTGCATTGTCTTTGTTTGTTACTTATGTGACTGCTGCGAGGTTAGCTAACGCATCTGCTTCTGCATTTTCCTCTCTAGGTATTGCATTACCTTCCATGTTTTGAATTGTCTCACGAGCTCTCGTGCTTTTTCAAGATACTGTTGCATTCGAGTCTCTCAAGCGATGTAAGTCCTCTACTTCTGATTTACTACCAGTTGGGAGTCGCTGTTGATCACGATTTACTCGATTGAGAGCTCCCGTGCGAGTTCAATCCCTGCAATAACAGCTTCGTACTCTGCTTCATTGTTAGTTATAGGATAACACTTGATAGCTTGTTGTGTCTTTTCACCCGTGGGTGATATTAAGACTATGCCTAAGCCGACACCTTTTATATTTGAGGAGCCATCGGTGAATAGGGTCCATAGGCCCGGATTAGCACCGTTAAAAAGTTGTAACTCCTTTTCTACTTCATGGAGAATTCTATTACTAATGTCAGCAACAAAATTAGCTAGTATTTGAGACTTAATTGCAGTCCTAGGCTGATAGATTATTTCATGCTCACTTAATTTTATGGGCCACTTGGCTAATCTTCCTGATAGTTCTTGTTTAAGCAGAATATTTCTTAAAGGATATGAAGACACATCGGTGATTGGGTGACATTGAAAATATGGTTGTAATTTTCTAGATGCCATTATTAAAGTTAATGCTAATTTTTCCAGATGTGGAATCTAGTCTCAGCATCTAGCAAAGTTTTACTTACATAGTAGATAGGTGATTGCTTACCTTTTTCTTCTCTTACCAGTACTGCACTTACAGCAATTTCTGAAATAGCTAGGTAGATGTACAATCTTTCCCCTTCTTTTGGCTTTGAAAGCAGCGGTGGTTTCGATAGATAAATCTTCAGATTCTTGAGGGCTTGCTGACATTCTTCAGTCCATTCGAACTGATTCTGCTTTTTGAAAACTGAGAAGAATTTAAAACTTTTTCGGAAGACTTAGAAATAAATCTCCCCAAAGCTGATATTCTCCTTGTTAGTCTTTGAACTTCTTTTTTATTTGTTAAAATATCAGGTATTTCTTCTATAGCTTTAATTTGATCAGGGTTTACCTTTATTCCTTTGTTCGATACAAGGAAACCCAAAAATTTACCTGATTGCACTCCAAAAGCGCATTTTTCTGGATTTAGCTTCATATTATACCTGCGTAAAATATCAAAAGTAGTAGAGAGATGCTGGAAATGGTCTTCCGCTTGTGTTGATTTTACCAACATATCATCAATATAAACTTCCATCATCTTTCCAAGATGTTCTTGGAACATTTTAGTCACTAACCTTTGATAGGTGGCTCCAGCATTTTTCAAGTCAAAAGGCATAACTTTATGACAGTAAGTCCCCTTGTTTGTAATGAAGGAAGTTTTTTCCTCATCCGAGGGATCCATTTTAATCTGATTATAAACAGAATATGCATCAAAAAAGCTTAATAATCCATGACCTGTAGTGGCATCAATCATTTGATCTATATGTGGTAATGGGAATGGATCTTTGGGGAATGCTTTATTTAAGTCAGTATAATCTACGCATACTCTCCATTTGCCATTCTTTTTAGGTACTACCACAGTGTTAGCTAGCCTGTTAGGGTACGTTACCTCTTGTATCGAAGCAATCTTCAAGAGTTTTTGTACCTCTTCGTCAATCACTTGGTTCTTGAATGGTCCTTGCTTTCTTTTCTTCTGCTTAACAGGTACGAAGGATGGATATACATTTAGTTTATGAGTCATCACTTCTAGTGGGATGCCTGTTATATCTGAGTGGGACCATGCAAAGCAGTCTGCGTTAGCCTTTAAATAATCAATTAACTTACCTCTTCGACCGGGGCCCAGCCTCGTGCCTATATACACTTTCTGTTCAGGCTTTTGTTCAGACAATGGANGCGGTTTGCTGATCGCCTCTAATTTGCTGAATCCCCTATTCAGAGGGGAATTTAATTACCTGATGCAAGGTGGAGGGTATTGCTTTCATGTCGTGGATCCATGGCCTTACCATGATTACGTTATAAGCCATGTCAGTATCGATGACTTGGAACCTGGTACTTTTGATCACCCCCTCAGCATAAGTTCTAAGCTCAATTTCTCCTTTTGTTATAACTGTAGAGTTATCAAACCCTGATATGGCTCGTGCCCTTAGGATTTCTTGATTCCCTAATAGCATTTCTTCCACGACTCTTAGCAAAATGATATTGACTGAACTGCCTGGATCAATCAGCACTCTTTTTACGTTAGTGTCATAAATAAGTAAAGATATTACCAGATCATCAATATGAGGAAGCATTAATCCGCCAATATCTGCATCATCGAAGTTCATACCGTCCTCTTCTATATTTTTACGAACCCGTTTTCCATGTGTAATTGTGAACTTTGTGGTCGTTTTGCAGACCACTTCGTTTACTTCTTCACCTCCGTGTATCACGTTGACAGTTTGTTTTGGAGAAGGAGGCTTTGGGGTCTCCTGCATGTTCTTCATATATGCATGTTTACCTTTATCACTAAACAATTTTGTAAAATAGCCCTGTTTTAATAAATTTTCTACTTCACCTTGTAAAAGTCTGCAATCCGCAGTCTTGTGCCCATGATCGTTATGGAATTCACATCAGTGATCTGCGTTCCTTCTATTTGGATTTGATCGCATCTCTTCGGTCCACTTAACCTTGTCTCCCATGTTCCTCAATATTGAGACAAGTTCAGTAGTACTTACATTAAAGGTATGATCCCCAATTCGGGTATTACCTCTAGGTCGTTCATCTTGATCTTTTCTGGATCTAGATGAGGATGAGACTACGTCTCTTCCTGATGGTCTATAGCCTGACCTAGTGTTTTCGAACCTGGGATGAATATCACGTCGCGGGGGTCCTAAGTAAGGATCGTACCTATTTTTACCTGATCTTCTGTCTGATCCAGGACGTCTGGATCTGGAATGATCTTCATCTCTTGAACGAGCAAAGATATCTTCCTCTATTCTGAGTTTAGTACTATACATGTTATATACATCGTTCCATGTTGTAGCGGGGAATTCTCTTAGACTTTCCTTAAGTCGTCTCGTGGCTTCTGAGCTTTTATCATTTAGGTTGCTTGCAAATGCCATGGCTGCCCAATTATCAGGCACCCTGGGTAACTGCATTCTTTCTCGTTGAAACCTGTCTACAAACTCACGGAGTAGTTCCGTGTCTCCTTGTTTTATTTTGAATATGTCTTCCATTCTCTTCTCAACTTTTTGTGCACCAGAGTGTGCTTTTATAAATGAATCTGCAAGCTCAGCAAAAGAGTCAATAGAATTTTCAGGGAGAAGAGAATACCATGTTAGAGATCCTTTGGTAAGTATTTCCCTAAATATTTTTACAAGGACTGATTCAATCTCTTGTTTTGTTAAGTCGTTCCCTTTTACTCCGGTAGTGAAAGTAGTCACATGATCACATGGGTCAGTTGTTCAATCATATTTGGGAACGTCAGGCATTTTAAACTTCTTGGGTATAGGCAAGGGTGCCGCACTTGGCTTCCAAGGTTGTTGAGAATACCTATCAACATCAATGCCCTTGATAATAGGCGGTACTC
>ML347704.1:0-11102 GCA_005239505.1 Nicotiana paniculata | reverse complement strand
ATTGCTGGAGTCTCCTCTTTACTTTATAGACGCTGTTTTATTTTTTTCAGAACAGGGATATATTCTTTCATCCCATTATTTGTAGTATTCTTAGTAGTTTGTGAATTGTGACACCAGACACTGGGTAGACTTATGGTTAGATATATTTCGTTCGAGGTTCGATTTTGTTCGTTCGAATAGTATTACCATTCATGAAGATATATATATATATATATATATATATATATATATATATATATATATATATATATATATATATATATATATTGGGAGGTATTATATTTAGTGTTTATTATGAATTGTTCTATTATGTTTAAGTAAACTTTAAAAGGAAATGGTTAGTAAATTTCTAACATCGGCTTGCCTAGCAAGTATTGTGTTAGGCGCCATCACGATCCCGTGGTTTGGGGATTTGGGTCGTGACACAACCCTAGTATATAATTCTTATGGGTGTTTAATTTAATACTTGTTTATGGTTGGGTGTTTATTATTTATCCTTGTTCATGCTTTAATTTGTGAAATTAATGCTTGCAAACATTATTTCATGCCTAATTGACTTGGTCTCTTCTTGAGAAAGAGAGACTTAGTCTAGAAAAACTTGGCTAGCAAGGAATTGGGTCAATCGAGAGATCGATAAACCCAATTAAAGGGTTGAATCTTCAGATAGTAAAATCTGACTTGAGCTTATTATCAACTGATTTGTGCAATACCCATGTGGACTTGAGAAAGCTAAATTGGGCAAAATCACTATCTGAATGTTGATAGTTATAATCCACCCCGACCAAAAAAAAAATTGAAGGCTTACAACTCATTAAGTAAACACCTAGGTGAAAGTCATAGCCCCAAGCTTTTTTACTATTTGGAAAACAATCAAAAGCAATTTGCTAGTTTTAATCCTTAGTTGTCATCCGTAAATTAAAATAGATTTAAAAACAAACCAACTTTCATGGAAGTGCAATCCGAGATGATTCAGGCTCATTTACTCAAATATATACTCCTAGTCCGATTCATACCGACTCCTTGTTGGGTATTATTAGTGTCCGACCATTTCACAACCTCAAATAGGGATGTGGCTTGGACGAGATCACCATACTTCCTTGACTTTCTCCAAAAAACTGGACGACTATCCCATACATTACAGTATTTAAATGGCTTCCTTATGCCTGATCTGAGGTTAAGTGGCTCTAGTTTCACTGGTCAATGGTCACTAATCCCTTCTGGTAAGTAATTAGCAATGTAGTGAGGCATATTTAATAGCCAGTCATTATTTACAAACACCCAGTCTATTTTAGAGAAAATCTTGTGCTCCCTTTGTTTATCATTCCAAGTGTACCGGCTCCCTTTGGATGGCAGCTCCATTAGCTCACACTCTTCTACACATCTTTGAAAATCCCGTACTTCACTAACAGCGACTGGAATCCCTCCCTTTCTGTCAGTTATGTTTAAAATGGAGTTGAAATCTCCCATGATAATCCAAGGGCATTGACAGTTCCTACTTACATCTTCCAAGTACCTCCACAATTCCTTCCTCTCTTCCTTTGTATTATATGCATACACAATTGTCATCATAAATTGCAACTACAACCCCACATTTTGCACCTGGCATGTCATAGCTTGGGCATTCCCATTTAGGTAACTAACATGATAGTAATTTGGTCGCCAAGTCAACCAACTTCTACCATTATAATTAAACTCCAAATTAGTAATATAACTCCATCCTGGAAACATAGCATTGGCAATCTGTTCTATTCTACCCACCTTTATTATTGTTTTTACTAGTCCAACCATACCTATTGATTCTTTATTGCAAAGGATCTTTACTTCCATTTGCTTATTAGGTCCATTGAGCCCTCTAGTGTTCCAGCACATGATGTTATCCAATCTCTAATGGAGGTTTTCAATGGCCTCCCTCATTTCCAACTTGCTAGCTTTGTCCTGCTCCACTAGTTTCAGGTCTATCCAACATTTGAAAGGAATTAGCCTCCTCCACTTGCAAGCTTTTTTTGGCTGGTATCTAGTTGTGTTTAATGGAGTTACCTAGGCAGGCTCTTTTCTTGGTATCACGTCCTTCAACTTTTTCTCATTTCCCTTATGCTCTTATGAGTTGTTGATCCCTTCCCATCGTTTGAATTGTCTTCATTCTTCCTTTTGTCCTCCCTTATTGCTATTTTGTTGGCCTCAGTATCTTGTTGTTTCTTTGGTGAAAGCTCTGCTTGTGAATGTGCTTTCTTCTTCCTACAATATGTCTCATTATGACCATATTTTTTGCAGGCTTTACAAAGTGTAGGCTTGCAGTCGTATTGTACCTTCTGCTCCACCAAACTTCCTTTTTTATTCTTGAAGAAAATCTTGTCTGGTAGTCATATGTGTCATTATCTAATCTTGAAAGATTAAAATGAGATAATGATAGATATGATGAAAGGGATTCAATTATTTCATTAATATTCATTCCTTTTGGCAGGTGCAACAAATTAACTTGAAAAGAAAAAAATATTGGGTCGACTTCTAAATCTACTTATTTTGAAAATTAGTTTCCGGGGAATGGACTTTTTGACCAAATTATTTCCAGAACTTAAAAAAAAACTCTTTTGTTAAGATTAAATAAATAAATATTAAGATTGAGACCAGCTATTAATAGTTCCCTAAGAAAATAAAAAATTCTTCCATACATTGTTATTAGGGAAATGACATTGTGCAGTCGCTCTCAAAATAACAGACGAAAAATATATTTTTTTGTATATTTTACAAAAATATATAAATTTTATGCACTTTTACAGCTAACGGAGGTACATAATTATAATTTCGATCGCCGGCTATAAGTGATCTCTCCTGATCCCATGCTATTAACCATAGTTGCAAACATAGTACTCTTCCTGACTGGCCCAATAATCTCCTTCTCAGCTGGCCCAATTCACAATTCAAGCCAACCTGTCTTTTCTATCATAAGTCGTAACAAAGCTTCTGTAACAGAGAATGACATAATTGTTGTGAAACAATAAAAGAAGAAAAATAATTACAGAGAAAGAGATTGAATTTTGGGATAAATTACAATGGAATGAGACCCCTCTATTTATATGAAAGGGTGACTTAGCCACCAAGTAAAATCCTAAGATCTCTCTAAAATATAGACATTCACCTTAAATAGAATTCGATTTATAACACTCCCCCTTGAATGTCTATTCAACAAATAATGTGCCTCGTTAAAACCTTAACTAAAATAAAACTCAATGGGAAAAAAATTCTAGTAAAGGAAAAAGAGTACACATGTTTAATAATATGCCTTTTGGTTGCCTCGTTAAAAACCTTGTAAGGAAAACCCAGTGGGACAAAACCTTGTAAAGGGAAAAAACTACAACACGTATTAACTCCCCCTGATGAGAGCATCAATTCACATCCTTGAGCCTTTGCATCGCGATTTTGTGCACTAGCCTCTTGATGGTTGACATCAGTAGAGATTTGATGAATAAATCATCCATATAACTCCAATGAATATGTTGCACCTTGAAAATCCTCGCTATCACATTAGCATGCTCATAGAGAATTGATAATTCATTCAACCTAACCATTTCTCAAATGTTTATCATCTCTCCCCCTCATGTTAGAAAAACTAACTTGCTTCCTCAACATTGGGAACCCATCTTTGTGCGTTATGGTGTTAATCAAATATACATTGCACATCAATAAAAATAAGATAGAATTATTTGGTTCCTGAGCCTAAACCACTTGTGAGGGGAGAATGAAATATACTTTCGTTTATAACGTATATTAAACTGATATATATACCTTTGTTCTCATAAGCAATAGTTTAACTATTAAGTGGAGGCACTTAATAAATCATTTCGCTAAACCAACTGTGATGTAAACCAACTTATCAAGACAAACTATCTTGAATAGATAAACTGGAAATTATGCTCTAAATAAATTATTGACCAAGTTACCTCACAAATAGCAGGTTGCGGGTTAATAATAATTGCACATGTAACCATCTCATAGATGCATCTTATGTGGTACATAGCAGGTGAATGAGCCAAGATTCACCTTTCACATTTCCAGCATTCATGGGATTCAATCCCAATTTTAGTTAGTCGATTAATTAATGGGAACAAATAACATAAGAGAATTAGTAAAGAACTTTCTAGTTCTTTAATATTTACCCATGTGAATTCTCTTTTATTTTTGCACATCATACTTGAATTGATATGGCTAAATTAATTATGCGTGATGACCCAAAAGGGTCATCCCGTATATTCTATCTAATTCTGTGTTTCGAGGTCGTGAAAACATCCTTCTATCTCACCTCGATTTACGTGCGCAACCCGGGCGTGTAGCTGGGAACCCTTTATGTGAAAAACTAATAAAAATGACAATTTTGTATTAGAAATTTGAATAAAGTTGACTTCAGTCAATGTTTTTGGTAAACGGACCCGGACCCATGATTTGACGGTCCCGGAAGGTCCGTAGGAAAATATGGGACTTGGGCGTATGCCCGAAATCGAATTCCGAGGTCCCAAGTCCGAGAAATGAATTTTTTTTTTAAAATTGTTTTCTGAAAAATACTAAGGTTTTTGAAAATGAAATTTGAGGTGAAACCTGTGATATCGGGCCCGTATTATGGTTCCGAAGCTCGGTACAGGTTCGATATGATTTATATGTGTTATCTGTGAAATTTGGTAAGAAACGGACTTAGTTTGACATGATTCGGACCTTAAATGCAAAACTTAATGTTTATAGAAGTTTTGAAGAATTTTCATGGACTTTTAGTTTAATTCATCGTTTTAGTGTTGTTTTATGGGGTTTGAAACCTCGAGCGAGTCCGTGTTAGGTTATATGACTTGTGTGTGTAGTTGGACGGGGTCCCGGGGCCTCGGGTACGTTTAGGATGCTCATCGGGTGTTATTAGCACTTGGGAGACAGCTGAACCTTGGCTGGTTCTGGTGTCTCGCACCTGCGATGGACCTTCCGCAGGTGCGGACACGCAGATGCGACAAGGATCTCGCAGGTGCAGACTTGTCCCAATCCCCCAATCCTCGCAGGTGCGATTAGTTTTCCGCAGATGTGGAGCTGCAGGTGCAGCCATTTGACCGCAGGTGCGACCCCAGGCCTTATAGTGGGTTTTCGCACCTACGATGGTATTTCCGCAGGTGCGGATATTGCTGGGCAATTATATCAGATCCAAGGGTTTATGTTATTTTCACCATTTTCGAATTGGAGAGCTTGAGAGAGGCGATTTTTGGAGGCTTTTGCACCTGGGTAACTTGGGTAAGTGATTTCTATCCATTATAGATCAATATCCATGATTCCAATCTTAAATCTAACCTTTAATTTCAAAAAATTTGGGTAGAAAATGGGAAAAATGGGATGAACTTCATAGACCAAATTATTGAGTTTTGATTGGGGTTTTTACCTCCGATTTGGGAGAATTTTCATATGTTTAGACTCGTGAGTGAATGGGTGTCCGGAAAATATAATTTTTACCCGATTCCGAGACGTGGGCCCGGGGAACTTTTTGGGAGAATTTCCTAATTTTGCATATTAGCTTCGGACTTATTAATTATTTTATTTCCTTGTGATGATATTTACTCTATGCAATCGAATTGTCTAGATTTGGGCCACCCGGAATTGGGTACTCGTGGCAAGAGCGTGGTATTGAGTTGATTAGCGCAGTCAAGGTAATTATCTTACCTAACCTTGTGTGGGGGAACTACCCCTTAGGATTAAGTCTTCTATGTTGATTGTAGTCCGCATACGCGAGGTGACGAGTGTGTACTCAAACTTATTTGCAATTAGATTGCCCTTTAGGGATTTTGGGTCCTTATGTCCCGCGTATACGAATTGAACTTATTATGTCTGAATTCCTGATTTCTAGTCTCATCTCTTCGTGTTCAAGTTAGAAGTACTTGCCTAGCATTCCTTGTTTGTTATATGATCTTAATTGACTTAAATGAAGACTTTGTTTTTTCCTACCGTTATGCTATGTCTTCCTTCATACGCGGCCTATGTGACTAGAACTAGTATAATCTCGCTCTATAAATGTCTAACAAGAAATTGGAGTATCTATACGTTGGTCAAGCATGCTCGTGAGTCGTACATTGTGATTTAAATGATTTTTCCTCTTAAGTACTACTTAGGTTTAATTGATGACCGCCCATGTTGATGGTATTCTTTGATGCTGCCTATTTACTGAGCATTGTTCAAACTGAGTTTATTCGGTGAAGCTAATTGTCTAAGTGAGATTGGTTATAGTTGATTCCCTTGCTGGGATGATTTGGTTTCTTGGTTGCGAACTTGAATGTATAGAATCGTTGCTATATTTGTCTTGTCTTCCCCTCGTTTTGTTGTTCTATCTTTGTGTTTGGCATCTCTCTTAGTGGCTACTTCTTATGAGCGAGTTATTACCACTTTGTGATTTAAGTCTTTGTATTGATTTGTTCGTCGCACTTTGTATTCGGCCTTGTTTGCTTTCGCGCCGGTTGTGGCAATATATGTTGCTTCTGTCGCATTCTAGTTGTTTTCCTCAGTGGCTGTATTGCATATTTAAATTGGGACTACGGCAGAGATCCGGGAGCTTTCCCCCTATACTGCATCACATATTTAAATTGGGACTACGGACAGAGATCCGGGAGCTTTCCCCTTGTACTGCATCACATATTTAAATTTGGATTACGGATAGAGATCCGGGAGCTTTCCCCTGGACTGCATCGCGTATTTAAATTGGACATAGATCTGGGAGCTTTCCCCCTGTACTGCATTGCATGACAAATTCTGAGTGGCGGACTGAGTTCCGGTAGTTTTATGATTGAGTAGATTTGGATCAAAAGATATAAATATATATATTGAAAAGTATAGCTAAAAAGCAATTATCTCCAGGAAAAGTTATGTCTAAAGGACTTCTTTTTCGAAAGTATATTTGAAAAGCATTTGTCTTGTAGAATAATGATATTTGAAAGAGCAGTACTTGGGAAAATATATTTTGAACATCACGTATTTTGATGATATTTGAAAGAGCAGTACTTGGAAAAATATATTTTGAACATCACGTATTTTGATGATATTTTAAAGAGCAGTATTAGGGAAATTATATTTGAACACCACGTATTTTGAAGAGACTATGTTGTTAAGATTTCTCTTTATAAAAATATATAAATATACATTCAGAGAAAGTATATTTCAAAGAAGAAATTTCTCTATTCAGAAATGATTATATCTTTAAAGTTTTCAAAATGAACTCACGATTTAAAGGTTTTCACTCGAAGGTTTAACCAGTTTTATTGAGTTATTGGCCAAGGCATGACGTGAATAAATTGATGCAGTGCTGAGTTGTTAGTGTTTTTATTGGGTCGTAATTCCCGCCATTTGGATTGCATTCTTTCCATTCTCTTTGTGTATTTCTATTATGTTGTCCGTTGATCGTGATTATTGAATTTTCTTCCGTATTATTCGATCGTATCGTTAATAACATTGAGAAATCTTTCGATAGATATTTTGTTTCGGTCATTTATACATCTATGCCTTTTTACTTATTAGACATGTGGTGTCTGTACTAGTCCTTGTCACTACTTCACCGAGGTTAGTCTTGATACTTACTGGGCACCGTTGTGGTCTGCTCATACTACACTTCTGCACATTTTTGTGTGCAGCTTCAAGTTATTGTTGTTGGTAGCTGCGCAGATTATTGCTGAGGAGACTCAAGGTAACCTGTTGCTTCGTTCGCAGGCTTCGGAGTCACCTTCCTGTTTTATTTCTATGCAATTGTACATACTTATTCCTAGACAGTTGTACTTAGATTTGATAGAAAGATTTCGTAGAGCTTATGACTTTTATTTACTGGGTTTTGGGAAAATTGTAAACTCTGTCAAGAATTCTATTTCGATTTTTTTTTTTAATTCCTTTATTATTATTGTTGTTCAGTGGTAATGTTAGGCTTTCCTAGTCCCTAAGATTAGGTGCCATCATGATACCCAACGGAGGGAAATTTGGGTCGTGACAAGTTGGTATCAGAGCTCTAGGTTCATAGGTGCTACGAGTCATAAGCGGGTTTGGTAGAGTCTTGCGGATCGGTACAGAGACGTCTGTACTTATCTTCGAGAAGCTACGGGACTATCAGGACAATTTCACTTCCTTCATTCCTATCGTGCGAGTTCATTGATCTTGAATTTTGAAATTATCGTTCCATTCTCTCACCGGTGGTGAGAACACGAGCGGCGGTTCCGGATGATGTTTCCCCGAAGCAAATGTTGCAAGGGTCAGAGACAGAGGCCAACAAGGAGCACATGCCGCAGTTAATATGCCTATCAGAGCAGCCGTTGAGGAGTCGCCAGTAGTTATAGTTGGGGGACAGGAACTGGGGGTGCATGTTGCTACCCCGGACTTCAAAAGACCGGAGCGTAGTTTTGAGTACTGGTACATCGGCTCAGGCAAGGTTGATTCTAGTGCACCAGTTGCTTCACAGATCAGGGGAGGAGTTCAAACTCCCACCGTCTACACTCCAGAGCAGCGAGATCATATTGGTCAAGTTCCAGTTGTCATGGCCGCACGACATGTGGTTTCGGTTCAGCCCGTGGTTAGGACAGCAACATCGGAGGTAGAGCACCTTGGGATCTAGAGGTACTGGAAGTACCACCCTTCTATGTTTCAGTGGATTGGCGGCGGGTAATGCCTAGGGTCTTCTGGAGAAGTGTCACCATATTCTTCGTGCTTCGGGTATTGTAGAGACGAGCGGGATTGCTTTTGTCATGTCTCAGGTCCAGAGTAGTGGATTTATCAGTGGTGGCGGCATATGAGTTGGGGTAGCCTGGCCGAGTTAGCTTTACTAGCATAAATTCAATTTTCGGAGTTGTTTTGAGGGAGGTTGCACCTCAGTTCTGTAGGGATGTACAGCGCACGGAGTTTGAGCAGTTGCGTTAGGGCACTATGTCACCATTGGAGTACTGTCAGATTCAGTGAGTTGGCTAGATGTACACCTCACTTGGTTCCTTCAGTTAGGAGGAGAGTTCGTAGATTCATTGAGGGGCTCAGGCACGGTAGAGAATCTTGGGTCAACCAGTTCAGTTGCATTACCAGCTTCGCATGGGAGTGTTTCAGATACTCATGGGTCTCAGAGGATCCGTATCATATGTTTTCCACAGCCACATCGGTAGAGAGATTGTTTTCAGTGTGGAGATATTAGCCACAGGGTGAGAGATTGTTCCAGGATTCAAGTGGGAGAGTTACAGCAGGGTGTTCAGGTGGATAGAAGGCGCCTAAGAGGGGGAGGCCCGACCCGTTGATGTGTTGCATATAGTAGGCTAGAGGCCGTCGTGATATCATCACCTAGGTATGGCTTTATGTGCTAAAGGGGGGTACCATTTTATTTCACTATAGTCCTGTTGGTCAGGAAAATTTCCCATTATTTGTTGTCTCATTTATGAGTGAGTTTCATGTATTGCACTCTATTTTTGTGCTTGTTCCTGTTGGGAGATTCTATGAGTGGTAGCCGTGTCTATCATTGTTTTATTCATCCTTGCTAGTGGTGAAACTGGAAGTGAGTCCATGTCATCCTTCGTGGTAAGCTTTATTTGATTCTCCGGAGTATTTTGTTTTCGAGTTGTGATCTGATAGTCCATTGAGATGTGAGTAAGTGAGCGCTATGATTTTGTTAGCCGAGATGAATTAGCGGGAGATCTCTATTGGTATGATATATATTCGACATGTGTCGTAGAGTGAGGGCAAGACGCTCGTGATTCTTTGTGATTTGATCTGTTTGGACCGGGCTGAGTACTGCGATGGAATTTTTATCAGGATGGCATCCTTGTGATTTGTTCATATGCTTCGCTTCTCTCTTGTTATATTGCTTTTGGTAAGTCAATATCGATAGAGAGTTATGCCTATGGGCTTGTTTGATAGTACCTTTATATGCTTCTACCTTTTCTACTTAGTCATTTCGTTATGTGCTTCTTTAGTTCAGTTTGCGGGATATGTTCCCGGTGATGTTAGCTGTGACTCGGTGATTCGGGTGTCTATTGATGAGGTCTTCGTGTTTATTGCATCATTATCGGTATTATGGGATTTGGAAACAGAGAGTTCTTCCATATGTGGGACTAATTGCCAATGTTGAGTTGATTTTGGGCAGTTATGGTGATCAAAAGTGCTATTGAGCCTATGTGTGATGTGCTATGTTGTATGGTCGTGCCTTATGGGCGTAGACCTGAGTTGATGCAGCTGGTTGAGGCTAATGCCGGACATGGATTTAGAATTGGGTCTTTTGGAAATGAGTAGAAAGTGAGGAATTGAGGTATGAGGCTTATAGATGATGATGAGAAGGCTATATGGCGGTTGTGATGGTGTCATCAGGCTTATGTAGGTTGGGGTGACGTGAGATCACCCGCGGGTGTGTGTTGGAAATGCGCAATCAGTGATTGGATAAGTTCAAAGTGAATGTTAGCATGTTCGAGGACGAACGTTTGTTTAAGAGGGGGAGATTGTGATGAACCAAAAGGGTCATCTCGTATATTTTATCTAATTCTGTGTTCCGAGGTCATGAAAACCTCCTTCTATCTCACCTCAATTTGTGTGCGCATCCCAAGCGTGTAGCCGGGAAGCCTTTATGTGAAAAACTGATAAAAATGATAATTTTGTATTAGAAATTTGAATAAAGTTGACTTCAGTTAACGTTTTTGATAAACGGACCCTGACCCATGATTTGACAGTCCCGTAGGGTCCATAGGAAAATATGGGACTTGGGTGTATGCCTGGAATTGAATTCCGAGGTCCTAAGTCCGAGAAAAGAATTTTTTTTTAAAAATTATTTTCTGAAAAATATAAAGGTTTTTGAAAATGAAATTTGAGGTGAAACCTGTGATATCGGGCCCGTATTATGGTTCTGAAGACCGGTACAGGTTCGATATAATTTATATGTGTTATCTATGAAATTTGGTAAGAAATGGACTTAGTTTGACGTGATTCGGACCTTAAATGCAAAACTTAATGTTTATAGAAGTTTTGAAGAATTTTCATGGACTTTTAGTTTAATTCATCGTTTTAGTGTTGTTTTATGGGATTTTAAACCTCGAGCGAGTCCGTGTTAGGTTATATGACTTATGTGTGTGGTTGGACGGGGTCCCGGG
>ML347702.1:0-11990 GCA_005239505.1 Nicotiana paniculata | reverse complement strand
AGATTATATTTGCAGCGCCCGTTTAGTCTTTTTATAAGACATAGTTGAGCGTGATCAGTACCACATGAATATGATACTAGGATGAATAAAGTGTATTAAAAATAAGTAGAATTTTAAATAATTTGAGACAATTTTTAATTATGCGGGTAATTGATTAATTATCGAGTAACATGACATTACCTAATTCACTAATAAGTGAATAAAAGTTTATAATTTCCACCCTCCAAAAACGTGGCAGCTGGCCACAATCTAAATCAAATGACTCCTTAGTCATTTAATAGGTGGCAACCAAGTAGCAATGTAAAGCACACTTCATTCTTATATTGGTATATCATCCATCAGAACAGTAGTCATATTACTACAATTGAAACTTAGGAAATGATTTTTCAAAAAAGGTTCCATTACGAGAAGCAAGATGAAAAGCTCGTTTTTGACTTGCTTTCTACTTGTGGTAAATGTGCAAAGGAGTTTGGAGCAATAGACATAGTATTCGAAATGCCTGCTTATAAGATATTAAGCTTTCCAGGAGTTGTTGCAACAAATGAGGATCCTTGACCAAGAACGATTTTTTTTAGGATTGGTGATGAGAAAATAGTGTGCAATAGGCAGAAAATTGCCGGTCTTTCAGCTCCATTTCATGCCATGCTCAATGGTTCTTTCACAGAATCGTTATGCGAGGAAATAGATTTGTCTGAAAACAATATTTCACCATTGGCGATGAGGGTGATCATTGAATTCAGCTCAACCGGTTTATTAGATGAAATATCTGCCGATCTTTTGTTGAAAATATTGCAACACCACCTTCTATCTCACTGGTTCATGCGGCTCAGGTCTCAATTGCTTAAGAGGTCCGGGTATGTTAAGACTATCCCTTATTTCCTTTTGGCATCATCTCGTAATTACACGAGTTCGATAATGAGCCATAAAGAAAAATTCATATTCTGGAATTTACGTATATTTTTCTAGTCTCGCAAGTTATAATATTCTCTTTATCGGGACCTCATATTCATTTGAGTATTTCATTCTTCCAGTCAAGAGAGCATAGGGTTTATATATATAGTATTAAAGTATTTTCATTACCATCGAGCTATAATTGATGGGCAGGCCCCTAGTGGGCAACCTCAGATCAGATGGTAAATTATATACCGAGCCTACTGTGGCCGAGCGCCTATGAGCGAGCTCAGTTGGTCGAGATACAGAGCCTAGTATGGCCGAGCGCCTATGAGCGAGCCTACTACGGCAGAGCAGTTATATATATATACCGAGCCTTATAGGGCCGGACAACTATTTTACTTACTATATTGAGAGAGTTGAGTCAGTCATATCTCCAGATTATCTTTGACTTCCAGTTACTTTCAGTCATTATATTATCAGTTCAGTTTCAGCTTTCAGTATATTGCCTTACATACTCAGTACATTATTCGTACTGACGTCCTTTTGTTGGGGACGCTGCATTCACGCCTGCAGGTATAGATAATCAGATTGACGAGCCTCCATAGTAGACGAAGTTTGTATTCAGCAAAGGATCGGTAAGACTCTACCTCATTCGGAGTGCAACTGAGTCTATGAATCATTGTGTCAGAATTTTGCTATAGACGTATGGATAAGTCGGTGCCCTTTCCTGTTTGATGTTACATAATCTTAGAGGCTTTGTAGACAGAGGTTCAGTTTGTACAGTATGTCAGAGGGATTGACGGCCCATATGTATTCATGTTTTAAGAACGATAGTTTATTGATACAGTGTTGCCCACTTATAATTGTACATTATGAGTCGTGGCCATGTGGGCCCATAATAGTTACAAAAGGGATGAGTTCAGCTAACTCGACCTATGTATGTTCTAGTTTTTGTCGGACGATCATGAGTTACAAAGTGGTTCGCTCGGGCCAGTTAGGCACTGGGTGCCAGCCATGCCTCCCAAGGTTTGGGGCGTGACATGAATGCCGCACTCTGAAGGATAAAATCGAGACGTTGATCAATACCAAGTTTATACAAGCAAAGGAGACTACACCTAATGTTCGCAACAATCCCCTCCCAGATCAATGGGGCGAGGGGGTAAATGTGATAGAAACCGATGAAAAATGGGACCCAGAAGGTTCAATTGAGCTCATTCGAGAGGGGGACGATCCTAAGAAACCTACAGTCACTCTCACTTCTATTGTGGTATAGATACAGTCACCGATTGAGGTTGAGGTAGCCGCACCAACTCCAGTCGAGGTTGAAGTAACAACACCCTCAGCCGCACCTGCTCCGTTTGAAGTAGAACTGACCGCACCATTCACTGCAACGGTAGCACCCGCACCGTCCTTTAATTCTAATGATATACCCTGGGACTACACTGCAGAAGCGAGAAGGACAGGAAAAGGGAAAATGGAAGAAACTTGTGCAGCACAGGGGACGAACAGAACTGGTAGGGTTTACACGCCTGAGCACCAAGGGGGAACAAGTAAAAAAACCGCTTCCAAACAGCCAATCATTGAAACCGGCCTGGATGATATTTGGAGTAAGGTGCAGGAGAGAGAGTACTCTATAGTTGACCATCTGAACAAGACCCCTGCTCAGATATCCATTCTATCATTGCTGCAGAATTCTGAAGCACATAGAAACGCATTGATGAAGGTATTGAACGAGACTTATATACCCAACAACATTACCGGTGGGGATATGGATAACATGGTAGTACAAGTATTGGAGAGTCATAAGATCATTTTTCATGAAGACGAACTGCCACCGGAAGGATTGAGCCACAACAGGGCGCTGCATATCACAGTACAGTGCGAAGACAAATTCATTGCCAGCATTTTGATAGATGGAGGTTCAAGTCTCAACATCTGTCCATTGACCACTTTGAAGAGATTGGGTAAAGGTTTGCATGAGATACGAGCAGGAACTATGAACGTAAAAGAGTTCGATGGGTTTCAAAGGGCCACGATCGGAGAAACCAACTTCTGTTTACAAATGTGCCCAACTTGGTTTGATGTTGAATTCCAAGTGCTCGACATATCTGCCTCATACAATATACTATTGGGACGACCTTGGATACACGCCACTGGGGCTGTAACATCTACTCTACATCAGGCTGTAAAGTTTGAATGGAACCATCAAGAGGTGATCATTCATGGATACGGGAGTAACCCCATCTACACCAACTAGATTGTTCCGGTTGTGGAGAATAGAAGGAAATTAGGAGGAGAAACTTACCATTGCATTGAGCGTGTTAATGCAATTGAGAAGGACAAATGGTGGAGTAGAAAAATAGAGAGCATATTACATGGACAGGGTATGAACCCGGCAGAGGTCGTGGCAAGAATCTCCAGGGTATTGCCAAACCAATACAGTTAAAACATCACGGTACAACCTTTGGACTGGGATGTCAATACACTTGGCATGAGTATCAGAATTGGTCGCCACCGTGGCGTGGTCCTTATTACCCTCTCGAGAAACCAATCCCACATTTGATCCAATCCTTCCATCAGGCTGATATGATGTGGGGATCTGAAGAAGATGAAGTGCTAGCTGGTTTGAGGAATATATTCTTAGAAGATGAAGACATGGACTGCAGTGTAATAGTTGAGGAGGAGAAAGAGGAAGGCCTCATCATCCAGACAGTTGACAAGGGAGCTATTCTCAGGAACTGGACAGCCAGACCATCAAGGACCCGCCGAGTACCGGGGTATCCTGGATGATAGTGTCATTTTTCTTAAAAAACAATTCTTCGAAGCATTTTTAAAACATTTTCAGTACTTTGTTTAGAAACAATTGTTTAAATCATTAAAATCACTTTTTGTTTGATGTCTCGATACTTATCAATGGTTTGCTATTTTATTATTTGTTACTATCTTCTACACTTTTCTCTCTACAACATTACTATTTCTTATATTGATGAACTAACAAATGTGACATGTAATGAAACAACGCAACATAAGGATAGTAACTCGGAAGAAATAGAAGAAGAGGATATAATACCTGAGGAAATTGTCAGAGAAGTTGAGAATTTTGAGAACAAGCCTAAGTCCAACCTGGACGAAACTGAGATAGTCAACTTGGGAAATTCCAAAACAGTCAAAGAAACTCGCATAAGCATTCACCTGTCACCATCAAAGAAAGAAGAATACACTAGTTTCCTGAAAGAATATGAAAATATTTTTGCATGGTCTTATGATGACATGACTGGTTTGAGCACATCAATAGTGGCTCATAAACTACCTACCAACCCAATGTGTCCGCCAGTAAAGCAGAAGCTCAGAAAGTTCAAGCTAGATATGAGTCTGAAAATCAAAGAAGAGGTTACCGAGAAGATCAAAGCTAAGGTTCTCAAAGTGGTTGAATATCCAACTTGGTTGGCCAATATCGTGCCAGTTCCGAAGAAGGATGGGAAAGTCGGAGTATGCATCGATTATCGGGATATAAACAGAGCAAGTCCTAAAGTTAATTTTCCACTACCCAACATACACATACTGATCGACAACTGCGCTAAATGAACTCAATGCAACGAGTGCACCTTGGCCTTTTTCCGCTTGGGGAATGGATGTCATTGGACCAATCGAGTCCACCGCTTCAAACGGGAATAGGTTCATTCTAGTGGCCATCGACTACTTTACAAAGCCGTAACCACGAAAGTCGTTGCAAATTTTGTCAGAGATCGTATTGTTTGCCAACGGGGTGGCAGAATCCATCATCACTGACAACACCGCCAATCTCAACAGTGATTTAATGAAAGC
This sequence comes from Nicotiana paniculata, assembly GCA_005239505.1. Taxonomy (NCBI): domain Eukaryota; kingdom Viridiplantae; phylum Streptophyta; class Magnoliopsida; order Solanales; family Solanaceae; genus Nicotiana; species Nicotiana paniculata. Next base: position 7,271 of record ML347702.1, on the reverse strand, counting down.
TATGTGTGAAACCTTCAAAATCAAGCATAAGAATTCCACAGCATACCGACCTCAAATGAATGGAGTCGTGGAGGCCGCTAACAATAATATCAAGGACAACCACAAGCAATGGCACAACAAATTACCATTTTCCTTATTAGGGTACCGTACCACAGTCCGCACATCAACCGGGGCAACTTCTTATTTGTTGGTCTACGGTACTGAAGTTATAGTTCCCGCCGAGGTTGAAATTCCTTCCTTAAGAATTATACAGGAAGTTGAACTCAGTGATGCAAAATGGATAAGAAGTCGTTACGAGCAATTATCTCTCATTGATGGGAAAAGAATGAATGCAGTATGTCATGTAAACTTTATCATAACAGAATGTCCAAAGCTTTCAACAGAAGGGTCTGACCTAGACAGTTCGCACCGAGGTAGCTGGTACTGAAATGAATCTTTCCACATTAGGATGAAGCCAAGGGAAATTTCACCCAACTGGCAAGGACCCTACATGGTTCACAGGGTACTAACAGGAGGAGCACTCATACTCGTAAAAATGGACGGGGAGATTTGGCTAAAGCATATCAATTCAGACGCAGTCAAAAGATATTATGTTTAGAACGTTTGCATTTCTTCATCTGATGTAATCAAACTACGCTCGACCTGATTCCCGTTTAAGGGGGGATACATAGGCAGCCTTGTGAATTTGGTCATAATTCAATAAAATTTTCATTTTCCCCACAACCAGAAACTGGGGCAGAATTTTTAGGAGGACCCTCAAAATTTCGGAGCAAGTCCAGCCAACGTCATCATGTGCAAAACGGTCAGAGAATCGCCGAAGTAAACTGGGGCAGAATTTTGAGGAGGACCCTCAAAATTATGAAGCAAGGAAGTCGCAATGTCTTTAAAAGTGTCACAGTCATTGGTTCATCTAATTTATTCGATATTGCATACTAATGTATTTTAAATAACTACATTCATCATAAGCATGCATATCTTTCGAAAACCTTTACCTTATGAAACAACGAGATGGTACTCAGGGTAACTCCAGAGGGATTTCGATATAGAGCAAGGCAAAGCAAGAAGGCGAAGGCACGAACCAACCTTCCCCGTAAAACTCACGATTTTCCTTTGGATGTAGGAACAAGAAATTTTTTCACACCTCGGAATCACTATCTTCATAACGACAAAGCCGCAAAGTGCAAATATATTTTCAGCTAAGAAATACTCTGCTACTTCTTATTATATGTTCATTATATGAGACTAAGCATTGTCTCCATCTCGCATGAGGCTAAGACATGCCTCCTCAATTGCATAAGGCTAAGCACTGCCTTCCCTTGCATGAGACTAAGCATTGTCTCCATTTTTCATGAGGCTAAGCACTGCCTCCTCAATTGCATAAGGCTAAGCACTGCCTTCCCTTGCATGAGACTAAGTATTGTCTCCATCTTGCATTAGCTAAGCCTGCCTCCTTAATTGCGTAAGGCTAAGTATTGTCTTCCATTGCATGAGACTAAGCATTGTCTCCATTTTTGCATGAGGCTAAGCCCTGCCTCCTTAATTGCATAAGGCTAATCATTTCCTTCCCCTGCACGAGACTAAGCATTGTCTCCATTCTTGCATGAGGCTAAGCCTGCCCCTTCAATTGCATGAGACTAAACATTGTCTCTCCTTGCATAACCACAAATGCTATGTTATTGGGAACCTTGCACTATTCTCTACCTCGGGGCTAAGCTCTACCCTCGATCTTACACGAGACTAAGCTCTGTCTTGTTTCGCCAAACATCATGTCTTTGCATATCATGGGCTGAAATATTGCCATTGTCCAAAGGCGTCATAGTCCGAAGGCATCATTATCATAGCCGGAAGACACCATACCATGGCCTGAGGATCTCTCAATATTTCACATCATTATTTAAAGTCTTCATGGTTCAGAAGCACCATCATCATGGCCCGAGAAAATCATTTCATGGCCTGCAAATCCCCTATCTCGCGATTCATGGCCCGAGACATCATGGTCTAAGGACATCATCCTCACAATCCAAAGTCGATCTCCATGGTCCAAAGGGAATTTGTATCATGTTTAAATTATTGTAGTAACCCATATATATATCTGCATGCATCGTGTTTTAAGTTTGCAGGTGATCCAGGAAGTAACCATTCTCCTAACAGGAGCAATCTTCGCCCCAGTTTTCATTCAACGTTCATATCCTGCAATTATTTCAAACGTAACCAACCACCATCCATTACCCATTCCCATCTGATAACCGTAAACATCCATAACCATTCCCACACATCCATTCACAGTTCCGATATCGTCCTATCCAAAAAGTTCATACGTTCCTATAGTAACTCCATCGGTCTATTCCACCGTTGGATCTAGAACTACACACGGCCCGATTCCCTTAAAACCAGGGATATGTAGGCAACTCAGAAATCAGAGTTGCCTATATTCCTTCAAATCACCTCATTCGGTCAAAATCTATCATCATTTCTTTACCCACAACTCTTTCATCATTCCCGGATAAAGAGGGGCAGCTGTTGATACCCAATCTTTTCCTCATATATATATATATATATATACACACACACACACACACTTTCAAAATAGCACATATGCATCATCATTTGATTTATAATCATACACAAGTATTTTTTCATAATTTTCCATGTTTCTAAAGACTTTAAACCAATTTATTTCTGTATTTTATTATATAAATATCCAATAATTATCCTCTAAATTATTTTTTATGATGATTTAATCATCTAAACTTATCGTTTTATAAATATGAGGTTTTAAATATTTTTCAGTGCATTTCTTATAACTACATTTGCATTTTAAGGCTAAATTACACATTTTGCAATAATAGACCACATGCATATATAATTATATTATTTATACAGATAATTACTTTTTTATACTTTTATAATTTTGAGTATATATTTTAAATCATTTTAGTGCACAAATGATATTTTTATTATTTATTAATTACTTTTATAAATTATTTATTTATTAAACATTGGGTATTTAATATCTGGCCCAAACCTTACCTATTTTCGTAAAAAAACTACCTAGTCCCAGACCAATAACATCTAAGCTCAAACCAAATAACCCTCAACCCAACCAATTAAACCAACCTGACCCAAGACCCCTAGCTAATCATGGTTGTTGATCTCTGAGATCAATGGCCCATATTACTCCTTCCCTTTTAATTACCCTAAAACTTCCCTAATGCGAAATCAGTTTCATCACCCGCCACCTTTGAACTCTCCCAAACCCCCCCCCCCCTCCCCTCTATGTCAAACCTAGCCGTCTTCTCCCCCAAATCCCTCTCCTAATCCATTCGGATTATACGGCCATTTCTTGCCATATACGACTCTTCCCTGGTAATGGATCCTTCCCTATACCGATTTTCTAAACATCGAAAGAGGATCTCATCAGAGTCGAACCAAAGTCGATTCAACTTCTTGACCTTTTCACTATTCCGTCTATATTCACTCTTATTCTATTATGGGTACGAATCTTTGTATATTTCTGTTGATTCTTATTTTCCCTAAAAATTAGGGTTTTAGATCTCTTAGATCGAATCAAAATTGGTCTCTATTCTGTGATTTTAAGCGATATTTCTGTCTATATTCATCTTATTCTGTTCAACGTTTGATTTATTATATTTAGATTCTACCAATTTTTGTACTTTCCCTAAAATTAGGATTTTTGAAATTTCTCTATTTTTCTTACTGATTTCTTTCCTTTCTAGTGTTTGACTGATGATTTTCCTTGTTTGGGTGTTTAATTTTTAGTGCTATATAAACCCCTTCACATTCCATTTTGAGAGAGACTCGAACCATTAAGAAATTTACTAAAAGATTAAAGTTGCGTGCCCTGTGTTCCCTAATATTCTTGCTCTATATTCTGGTTCCTGGCCGGCTGAAAGCCAAGGCCAGAAATTCTGGGTTCTTGCTCTTTGTTGATATTCATAAAACTTTGGACTTCCATTCCTTCTTGTTTTTCGCTTAACTGGTGAATTACCAAACCTTTGTCATTTCATTCCTATTTACCTATCATTAGCATATGCTTTCACTTCTGAAGATTGTGGTTTAATGTGTTTCTGGGATGTTCTCGTGTGCAATTCTGACTGTCTTACTTCAATTTTAGGCCTTTTTAATCTTAATTTCATTACGTTTGTAGTTTGAGACATGCTTAGACCTGATTTGAGCTAGTTAATTTCTTTTTAAGTCTGCCTAGCCTATGTGTTACTGATGTTTAGAACCTTTGCACTTTAGCCATCTCTTTAGTGTTTAAATTTGCTATTAACCTTGTTACTTGAACATGCTTTCACATCCCTTTTTATGGATTAGTTGATTAAGCATGAATGTATTCACTAAGTATCTAGCATAAGTCTATTTCTGAACTTGTTGTGAGGACATGTAGCATGTTTGATCTTGTATGCTTCTACCATGTCTTGACTCCCCAATAATTGCCTTAATTTGTTCTCATTCTGTTAAGTTCTGTTGTCAATTGATATGATTCCTTCTTGGGACACTAGCATCTCAGCATAATCTGAACGTTTTTCTTACTATGAGTCCATGTACATCAATCTTGCAAACCTGTCTTGTTAATATATGCATTATGTGTTGAACTTGTTTTTCTGAAACTTTGTTAAGTCTGTTCTTAAAACCTAAGCATGTTCTATTACATGTTCTATGTGCTCAACTTGAATCTACTTGCATCCCTCAGTGTTGTCCCTTAACCTTAGTCTATTCCCTTACTGCCTGGTCTCTTTTGAGTTCTTATTCTTAGCCAGCTGAAAGCCAAGGCTACTTAGGTTCTATCATTTGACCTCCCTAGTGTGAGGACTACTCGGGTTCCAATTGAGACCCTTATGAACTCTGAAACACTAGGATTTGGCCCTTAGTCTTTCTCTGAATTTCCCCTATCAACCTCCCTAATATATGCACTGCCCTGGGTTCTTGAAGCCATTGGGAACTATGACACACTAAGGCCTTGGTTCTATTTTCTCAACTCTGTTTTCTACCTACTAGATGAATCAATTGGTTTTTGGCTGCCTTATGTCAATGAAGATGTAACTTCTGGGCTATTGTGAACCATGGGAATGAAGTCCTGGCCTTGCTGGGTATATCTTTGGGCCTACTGTAGGCTCACTATAGTTATTTTATAATTTATGTCATTCATTGGGTCTGTAATAATGTTGTAATAACAATTGGGGTATTAGTAAAATTAAGAAAAAGGGGGTTTATCTTAATACTTGCATTAAATGGGTGTAGATCCTGCCTATAGGTGCTCTACTTTGCTCAAATGTGTTATTATTCTCAAATATGTTCAGTTATTATGCGTTAGAAATCCTGCCTATAGGTTCTCAACTTTTCTCAAATGTGTTCTGCTTTTACCTGTTAGAAACCATCCCTATAGGATATTAAATGACCAATATCTCGATGTGCACATGCATTAGGTTGTTTAGGATTCCGTTAATTTACATGCTACCTAATCTGCAATTTTATATACCATGCCAATAGGATCTAGAATCAGTCTCAATTATGACTATAGAAATCATGCCTATAGGATCTAAAATTAGTCTCAATTATGACTCTAAAAATCATGCATATAGGATCTAAAATCAGTCTCAATTATGACTATAGAAATCATGCCTATAGATCTAAAATCAGTCTCAATTATGACTATAGAAATCATGCCTATAGGATCTAAAATTAGTCTCAATTATGACTATAGAAATCCTGCCTATAGTGTCTAAAATCAGTCCTAATTATTATCCTGCTCATTTCTTTCAAGTGCTAATGTTGAACTTTCAACAATGTGCTAATTATCATTATTAGAAAGCATGCCTATAGGACTCGACTAAGCAGTTCTGAATATATTCATGTGATTACCATTTTTTTTGTTGATAAAACTAAATTTTCATTTCATCAAAAACTGTCTTCACAAACCCATATTAATGTTGACCATCAATCTCCTAATCCGTATTACAAGTAATCAAACTAAAAACACTATCATCAAAGACTAGCTACTTCTAAGGGTATTTATTCAAACTTTGCAATGCTTGTTGCCATTTGATTTTTGATCTCCCTTGTATGTGCATGTGTAAAGCAATCTCTTTACATATCTCATCCACTACGTATCTACCTTAGTTGAATCTAATGGAGTTTCTTTCACGCCAAATACAGTACACTACCATCGCAAAAGCTGCAGTGCTAATTGTATTGGTAAAAAAGAGTTTCACACGTAAGCCAGCTTTTGACAACTCAGCCAGTCACGTGGACACAGAAAAATACGACAGCTGGATGTGATTCTTTGAAGAGGTATGGTACAAAGAGTCACGGTTCAGTAAACCCACGAACTTATCAGCCACAGGAAACTCAACTTGATCAAAACGGGAGAGAGGCACGGTCAGAATGAATCTAGTGAAAGCTATGGGCAGATTCAAGGACCCACAATTGATTANGTAAAGGCATCTGATTCTCGAATACAATCAACTTCGATTTTCTATATTTCTGCTATATTGTCTATTATTCATTTTTCTCCATTACCTTGATTATCAGTAACCCGTATTCATCTTAAAAAATAAGCTTTAGTCAAAGGTTCTAATTCTTTGGTTAAACAAATTGGTTCCGTTATCGGAAATCTGATAATCTTTATTTACTTTTCAAGTGATATCCCCCGAATTATGTCAAACTCCAACGACAACAACCAGCAAAGGAGTGGAACCCCAGTTCCATCGCCTTCAGGAACCCCACGTGGTTTGAGGGAACAATCCCCCGAAAGATCCAATAACAACAATGGTGATAATGATCAAACTGTGGAACAAGATCGTGTAAAGCAAATGATTGCAGAGTATGTGAGCCACGCTTTGCAAGAATTTGCGAGAGGATTACCGACAGCGTTTCCTACATCGCCGACGCCACCCCCAATAACACCATCACCATGGAAAATCCTCAATCTGGGTTGGTAAACTCAGGAAGAAGAGATACTCCTAATGAATCTCTCGAAACGAGAACAGGTATATCTAATAACTCAGAATTACNGGCATCGATGTTGATAGATATTCTCAACAACCTTGGAAGCCAAGTGCGACACCCTTGACTATACCCAAGAAGTTTAAAATGCCTGACATTCCCAAATATGATGGAACAACTGACCCACGCGATCATGTGATTGCTTTCACTACTGGGATAAAAGGCAACGACTTAAAAAAAAGAGATTGAATCAGTCCTTGTCAAAACATTTGGGGAAACACTTACCAAAGGGGCCCTAACCT
>ML347701.1:62712-136064 GCA_005239505.1 Nicotiana paniculata | reverse complement strand
TATGTCACTTAAAGTGGAAAAACTCTCTTATTACCCTTACCGGTGAAGAGGGAGGTGTGACACTCGCGAATCAACATGCGACTCAGGCACCCAAAGTTACACATATCCACATTATAAATCTGTATTTTATCAAGAAAGCAGTTTTTCTCAGGAAAGTGGTAAAAATCCTTCTTAAAGGAACATGAAATATAGTTTTTAAATCTTTGTTTTGAAACTCATTTGCCATGTTTAATGATATTCCATAATATAACCCTACTAGGTGTACAATTATCCACAGAGGAATCAATTCTCTTTTTAGATGATTAAAATACTAAACTCTAGTCTTCTTTAGATATTCAATTACGATTTCGATTATATTAGCAGTTTAAAATTACAGGCAGGATCACAAAGTACAACACACAAGGCCTGCTAGTGGGTCCTAGACTACCCGGACAAGGCATAATAGTAGCTACGCACGGACTCCCGTCACCTCGTACATATGTAGCCCCTGAAGATAATAGCATGTACTTAATTAATTCATCTAGTGGGACAATTCCCCCTCACAAAGTTAGAAAGGAGACTTACCTCGCTCCGAGATTCCATAACCGGCCTCCAAGCCCTTTCGACGACTCCAACGGACGCACAACGCTCCGAAACTACAGCATAATGGTAAAGCAATGAAAATATACTCTAATATTTGTAACATATCCAAATTATATAATTTCCCAACCCCGCTTAGTGAAATGACCAAAATACCCTCGGGCCCACGTGTCCGGAAATCCAAAATTTCTCGAAGATATATTCTACCCATAGCCTTACTAACTCAAATATACAATTCTCAAATATTCATGCTCAATTCGTGGCTAAAAATCCAATTTTCCATTTTCTAGGTTTCTTCAATATTTTCCAAATTCCTACCAATTTCCATGCATATAATCTTGTATTTAACTTAGAAGCATGAAAGAGTTACTTACCTTGACATTGCATGACGGAATCCTCTCTTTGAAGCCTACCAAAATCGCCTAAGCCCAAGAAGTAATGAAGATAAATGAACCAAAATCCTTGTTTTAAAACATTCTGCCCAGGACGATTTCCGCACCTGTGGTCCTACCTCCGCACCTGCGCTCCCGCAGGTGCGACCAATCTCCCGCACCTGCAGCTTCCTCAACTCCAGCCCAAAATCGCACCTGCGCCCCATTGTCCGCACCTGCGGCTTTGCAGGTGCGGAAATTCCATCACACCTGGGATCCCAGCCAAGCCTTCCCAATCTCGCACCGCGGCGCCAAAGCCGCACCTGCGGCCAAATCCTCGCAGGTGCGGATCCCACCAGATGACAGCAATTCCAGCCTTCTTCAAACTCTTAACTTGATCCGTTAAGAACCAGGAATCCACCCGAGGCCCTCGGGACCCCGTCCAATCATACCAACCTGTTCCAAAACATAATGCGGACTTTCTTGAGGCCTCAAATCACATCAAACAACATCGAAACCACGAATCGTACTCAAATCCCAACTTTATGAACTTAGAATTTTCCAACTTCTACATCCGATGCCGAAACCTATCAAATCACTATCGATTGACCCCAAATTTTGCGCACAAGTCATACTCAACATTACGGACCTTCTCCAACTTCCGGAATCACATTCCGACCTCGATATCAAAACTTCCACTTCTGGTCGGATTTCTCAAATACCTTCAAATTTCTATCTTTAGCCAAATGACTTCAAAATGACCTACGTACATCCAAATTCACTTCTGATCGCGCTCCCAATCTGGAATCATCATACGAAGCTGTTCCTAGACTCGAAATCCCAAACGGACATCAAAAACTCTGAAATGCCCTTCAAGCTCAAATTTATGAAATTCTTCAAAAATGCTAACTTCCACAATATGCACCGAAACGCTCTCGGGTTGTCCAAAACCTGATCCGGACATACGCCTGTTTAACCAAAAAATTAGACCCTTTGAATAAAGCTTATTTTTAAGATGAATACGGGTTACTGATAATCAAGATAATGGAAAAATGAATAATAGACAATATTACAGAAATAAAAGATCGAAGTTTGATTGTATTTCGAGAATCAGATGCCTTTACAAGCTATATTCCCCTCCCTTATATAGGAGATTCTTATAACGTATGAATGTTGCTATGGTTACTCATTAATGACTAATTGTGACATTAATGAGGCGTTACAAAGGATAACGGTAAATAGGGGTTCAGTTACATAACGTTCGAGTAATCAATTATGGGTTCTTGAATCTGCCCATAGCTTTGTCTAGATTCATTATGACCGTGCCTCTCTCCCATTTTGATCAAATTAGACTTCCCGTGGCTGATAAGTTCGTCAGTTTACTGAAGCGTGTCTCTTTGTACCGTACCTCTTGAAAGAGTTATTTCCAGCTATCATATTTTCCCGTGTCCACGTGACTAGCTGAGTTGTCAAAAGCTAGCTTACGTGTGAAACTCTTTTTTACCAATACAACGCCCAAGTCCGAAATCATCATACGAACCTGCATGAACCTTCAAATCCTGATTCAGAGGTCGTTTACTCAAAATTCCAATCTTAGTTGATTTTTCCAACTTAAGGCTTCTGAATGAGAATTTTCTTTCCAAATAAATTCTAAACTTCCTGAAATTCAATTCCGACCTCGCCCTCGGGTCATAATACCTGAAACGAAGCTGCTCACGGCCTCAAACTGCTGAACGACGCACTATAGCTCAAAACGACCGGTCGGGTCGTTACAAGTTATGGGGTTGTGATTTAGGCATAAATATTATTGTTCAAAGTTGGATTTTTTAATTATAATTAAGCCTGTTAATCGGGCCGGGTTGGCCCGTTCACAGCCCGATTCGATCCGGTTCAGCCCGAGTCAGCCCGGTAGTGTAGGGGTGGGCCGGGCTGGGGAGGGTTGGACGGGGGGCTGGGCTAGAACAAACATTTTTTGGTAACGGGTGTAGCAGAACCCAGTTACCCCGGTTACCCGTTACTAGGTTTTTACCGGGCTACACCCGGTCCAGCCTGGTTACACTTACAATTTTTTTTAATTTCTGGACCGTTGCCAACGGTCAAATTCAAAAATGACCGTTGCGCAACAACCATTTTTGCGAAAAATTTCCATTTTGGCCTACCCCCTTAAGAAAATAGCCTCCACACCACCCCTAATAATTGATAAATTACAATTTTAACCTCTTAAAAATTATAAATAGCCCCTCTTCTTCATTTTTTCTCACAATTTACTCTCTTACTACTCTAATTCCCTCTCAATTCTCTCTTGATAATATTAATTATTGCTCTTAAAATTCTCAATTACTTATTATTTCAAGTTTCATCAAATATTTACTCAAGTATTCAAGTGAAGTGTGGTATCAAGTATTAGTCTATCAATTGAAATTTGATATCAAATTGAGTGCGGCATCTAAAATTCCGGTACAGTCGTTCCATCTCTTTCTCTTCTTTGGTGTATAGTTTTATTTTATTATTTAGAATTTCTTAATTTAATTTATATAATGGATATATTTAGAGCAGCCAAAAAAGCGTGCACTAGTAGGGGAGGTATTAGTAAGAAAACTTCTAAAAAATCAAGAGGTGGTGCTAGTTCTTCTAGTAGCTTTACACATATTCTGAAAGTTCACCTGAAAATTTAAATATAGATTATGAGAGACTTCAAAAAACTTATGGTATAGATGATAATTTAGATGATATTCAATCACTTGATAATCTTGAAATACCACCAGCTACACCTGGCAATGCTAGTCAAACTCAAAATATTAGGGGTGGAGGTCGTGGTAATACAGGTAGAACTCCCCTCCCTATTAAGAGGAATCAAAGATTAAGAAGTAAGTGTTGGAAATTTTTTTGAAAGACTAGAAGAAGATAAAAATATGTAAGATGTAAATTTGTAAGGAAGTTTATAAACATGAGACCGGAGGTAAGGAAGGGGGAACGGGACAACTTCATAGGCACATGTTAGATAACCACCCTATTGCATGGGGTGCTGATGAGGAAGGTGGTCAACAAAAAACTTAACCTGGGTACTGGCAATTTAATGGGTAAATACGATATAGTGAAAGATCGGAAAGAATTAGCTAAAATGATTATTTTCGGTTGTTTATATTTTAGTTGTCACGACCCAAAATTCTAACTGAGGTCGTGATGGCGCCCAACAGCGGGGTCAGGCAAGCCTACTCTAACATTTACTAAAGGCTTCTTTATATTAGTTTAAACACTTTAAAATAAACTCAGTTTTTAATAGTTAAAACATGATTTGACGAGGATAGTTAACAGATTTTAATGAAAACGGTCATGATGAGAATGAGCCAATATACATATATATACAAACCCTTAAATCAAAATAACAACTAAGTGTGTGCCAGGAACTAGTGTCACAAGTCCTACGGGCATACTAACATAATATACAAAACATAATATACAATCCCACTGTCTGAAATCAATAGACGGGAAATAGGCAAAAGAAAACTCCAAGGTGCCGCCGAGAATCGTCAGGAGAAGCAGCTCACCGTGAAGTCGGGTCCAACTGAGATGAGAATCGAGATCCGGTCTGATAACCAGATGCACCAGCCTCAAAACATGTACAATTAAGTGCAAAAGTGCAGCATGAGTACATAAACAAATATGTACCCAGTGAGTATCCCGCCTAACCTCGAAGAGGTAGTGACGAGAGGTAGACGTGATACTTTCTAGGGTCAACATTTTCTAAATAACATGATTTAATAGGAACTAGGCAGGCATAACAGTCGTAGAAATCACCAAGAGATATATCATCAAGTATAGTTGTATTTACCTTTGCATGTCAAATTTCACTAACACAAAATGTACTAAATTCCCTTATTAACATAAACCAGTTTGTATAAATACAACAAGTTACCAGTGAATCACACAGCACATAATAGGCCGGACATGTAGGGCCGAAACGTCGCGATAAAATAACATGTGCATTGCCGAGGGTCGAACGGCTCGAACCATAGATGCATCCATTACCCTGCTCGCCAATCGAACATGAGACGCGGTTGACATAATAGTAGGGCTATTCCGCTCACGAATCATACATGTGGCGCGGTGCCGCATACATACATAAAATTATCAATTTTTAGGGAATTATCAGAGATTTTTATTTAAGGCAAGAACCTAAGCAATATATTATGGACCACCACTTCCAAAATCTTCTTATGCCAAATCAAGGATAATAAGAAAATCAAGATACATTTAGAAATACATGTAAGGCACATATAAGCATGCTCGTGAGTCCTAGAACTACCCAACATAACATAGTAGTAGCTACGCACGGACTCTCGTCATTTCGTGCGTGCGTAGCCCCCTCAAATAAGAACATGCAATTATTTATAGTTACCTATGGGGACATTTACCCCTTAAAAGGTTAGAAAGGAGACTCACCTCGTTTCAAACCTACTTCCCGGACCAAGAACGCTCCCGAAACTTCGAACTCTACACCCGATGACTCAAAACTAGCCAAATGTTATACAAATTCATTAATTTATGCTCAAAACATGGAAATTCTCCTACTCACTTAGTAAATTTCCCATTCTTGAAGAAATTCTACAATCTAACCTCGGGCCCACATGCTCGGATTCCGCAAATTCACGAAGGAAACACTCACTCATAGCCTAAGGATCATTAATATACGATTTCTACTTGATTTCATAGCAAATTCACGGGTAAATTCTCACATTAATGGAAGCTCTAGGTTACTACCCCATTCTTGAATCTCCACTAAGTTAGGTAGTTAATTAAGCTAGTATTTCATGCATGAAGCTAATATTAGAGTGGAACTTACTTACTTTCAATGACCAGGTCGTTTGCCCCTCTAAAATGGTGGAAATCGCCTAAAGGAAGAAGATGAAGATAAGGGAAATTAGTTAATTCCCTTGTATAAAAATACACTATCTGGACAGTGTTTCCGCACCTGCGGCTCGAGGACCGCACCTGCGGTCTCGCACGTGCGAGCAAAAGCTCGCACCTGCGGAAATGGACTAGGATGCCTAGGCTCGCACCTGCGGAGTGGAGACCGCACCCGCGGCTACGCTCCTGCTGTAATTTTGTCCGCACCTGCGTTAATTGGCTTGACCATTGGGGGTCGCACCTGCGAGGCTGTGACGGCAGGAGCGGTCACGCACCTGCGACTGGGCAACCGCACCTGCAGTCACACCAGAACACGTGCACCAGCAGCTAATTCATATGGTTTTTGGCCTCGTGTGGTGTCTGGGAGGCACCTGGGCCCACCCGAGCCCCCGTCCAAGTATACCAACGAGTCCCAAATCATAATACGGACTCGCTCGAGCCTTCAAAACACCCAAAACAACGCTAAAACTCAAAATTATACCTCTAAACCCCTAGAACCAAACTTAGGAACTTTAGTTTTCTAGACTTCGCCAACAACGCGCCGAAATGAACTATACTACTCGGAATGACACCAAATTTTGCAGGCAAGTCATAAATGACATAACAGAACTATTCCCGGTCTCGGAATTCCGTTCGGACCTCGATATTGCAAAAACACGTCCCAACCCATAATAGGAACTTAAGGAACTCTTAATTCAATGGTGGGCGCCGAAACGCTCCCGGGTCATCAGAAACCCATTCCGAACATATGCCCAGGTCTGGAATCATCATACGAAGCTACCGAAATCATCGAAACTCGATTCCGAGGTCGTTTGCTAAAAATATTGACCGAAGTCAAACTTGGCCTTAAAGGCCAACCTTAAGGAACCTAATGCTCCTATAGCACCCTAAGCACTTCCGAATCCCGGACCACCAGTCCCCGCAAGTCATAAATCATAATAATCCGCAGTGGGATGTTTCATTTAGGGGAATGGGGTCCGATACCGCAAAACGACCGGTCAGGTTGTTACATTCTCCACCTCTTAAACAAACGTTCGTCCTCGAATGGGTCTAGAATCGTACCTGGAGTGCTGAATAAGTGTGGATATTTGCTCCGCATGTCCTCCTCGGACTCCCAGGTCTCCTCCTCGACTGGTTGGCCCCTCTACTGGACCTTTACGGCATAAACTCTCTTGGACGTCAACTAGCGGTCCTATCTATCAATAATGGCAACTGGCTCCTCCTCGTAGACCAAACTCTCATCCAACTGAATAGTGCTGAAATCAACCACGTGAGAGAAATCGGCATGGTACTTCCGGAGCATGGATACATGAAAAACTGGATGAACTCCTGATATACTAGGAGCTAAGGCTAGCTCATAAGCAACCTTCCCAACTCGCCTCAACACCTCGAAGGGATCTGTAAACTGCGGACTCAACTTTCCCTTCTTCCCAAACCTCATAATACCCTTCATAGGCGAGACTTTCAACAAGACCCTATCTCCCTCCATAAATAATACATCACGCGCCCTCTGATCCGCGTAACTCTTCTGTTTGGATTGTGCGGTGCAGAGCCTCTTCTGAATTAACTTCACTTTCTCCAAAGCATCCCTCACCAGGTCGGTGCCGTATAACTTAGCCTCGCCAGGATCAAACCACCCGATAGGAGAACGACATCGCCGACCATACAAAGCCTCAAATGGTGCCATTTGAATGCTGGACTGGTAACTATTATTGTAAGCGTGGTCCCACTGACCTCCAAAATCAATCACACATGCCCTGAGCATGTCCTCCAATATCTGAACTATACGCTCCGACTGACATCAGTCTGAGGGTGAAATGTTGTGCTGAGGTCTATCTGGGTACCCATCTCACTATGTAATGCTCTCTAGAAGTGCGAGGTGAACTGAGGACCTGGATCTGATATAATGGACACCGGCACACCGTACAACCGGTCTATCTCCCGAATATAGATCTGGGCCAACCTCTCAGAAGTATAAGTAGTAGCTACTGGAATGAAATGCGCCGATTTGGTCAAGCTATCCACAATGACCCAAACCGCGTCAACCTTCCGCAAGGTCCGAGGCAACCCAACCACTTAGTCCATAGTGATGCACTCCCATTTCCACTCCGGAATGGGCATCTGCTAAAGTAGGCCTCCTGGCCTCTGGTGCTCATACTTCACCTGCTGGCAATTAAGACACCTAGCCACATACTCCACAATATCCTTCTTCATTCGCCTCCACCAGTAATGCTGCTTCAAATCACGATACATCTTCGTAGCACCAAGATGAACAAAATACCGAGAACTGTGTGCCTCCTCTAGAATCCTCTCCCTCAGGCCATCAACTTAGGAACACATAAGCGGCCCTGAAGTCTCAGAACACCATCCTTGCTAATAATAATTTCCTTGGCCCAGCCCTGAACCATTGTCTCTCGTAGCTCAGCCAAACATGGATCATCATACTGCCGAGCCTTAATCTCCCCCAATAACGAAGACTGAGCGACCACATGTGCAAGAACTCGACGAGGCTCTGAAAGGTATAATCTCACCAGGCGATTAGCCAATGACTGAATGCCCAAGGCTAGAGGTCTCTCCTCTGCTGCAATATAAGCCAAGCTACCCATTCTCTCCGCCTTCCTGCTCAAAGCATCTGCTACCACGTTTGCCTTGCCTGGGTGATAAATAATGGTGATATCATAATACTTCAACAACTCAAGCCACTTGCACTGCCTCAAATTAAAATCCTTCTTCTTGAACAAGTGCTGCAAGTTACGGTGGTCTGTATAAACCTCACAGGACACTCCATACAACTAGTGCCTCCAAATCTTAAGAGCATGAACAATCGCCGCCAACTCCAAATCGTGCACAGGGTAATTCTTCTCATGAACCTTCAGCTGACGCGAAGCATAAGCAATAAATATCCCTTCTTGCATCAATACACACCCCAAGCCAACGCGTGAAGCGTCACAATATACTGTATACATCCCAGAACTGGAAGGCAATACTAGGACTGGTGCCGAGGTCAATGCTGTCTTTAGCTTCTGAAAGCTCTCCTCACACTTGTCAGACCATCAAAACGGGGCATTCTTCTGAGTCAATCTAGTCAATGGAGCTACAATAGAAGAGAACCCCTCCACAAATCGGCGATAATAGCCTTCTTGGCCCAAGAATCTCCTAATCTCTGTAGCTGAAGTAGGACGCGGCCAACTCTGAACTGCCTCAACCTTCTGAGGATCAACCTTGATACCTTCTCCGGATACCACATGCTCCAAGAATGCCACAGAATCCAACCAAAAATCACACTTGGATAACTTAGCATATAGCTTTTGTTCTTGCAAAGTCTAGAGTACAACTCTCAAATGCTGCTCGTGCTCCCCCAGACTACGTGAGTAAATCAAAATCATCAATAAAGACAATGACAGAGGAATCAACATACGGCCTGAACACCCTATTCATCAAGTCAATGAATGCTGCTGGAGCATTATTCAAACCAAAGGACATCACCAGGAACTCATAATGGCCATATCTCGTACGAAAAGCAGTCTTCGGAACATCTGAAGCCCGAATCCTCAACTAATGATACCCCGATCTCAAATCAATCTTCGAAAACACATGAGCACCCTGCAACTGGTCAAACAAATCATCGATGCACGATAAATGATACTTGTTCTTAATGGTAACTTTGTTCAGTTGGCGGTAATCAATACACATCTTCATAGACCCATCATTATTCTTTACAAATAGAACTGGAGTACCCTACGGCGATACACTCGGCCTGATGAACCCCTTAGCTAACAACTCCTCAAGCTGCTCCTTCAACTCTTTCGGAGCCATACGGTACGGAGGAATAGATATAGGCTGGGTACCTGAATCTAAGTCAATGCATAAATCAATATCACGATCCGGAGGCAGGCCCGGAAGATTTGAAGGAAATACATCGGCAAACTCTCGAACCACTTGTACTGAATCAATTGTCGGAGACTCGGCGGTGGTGTCCCGCACATAATCAAGATAGGCCAGACAACCCTTCTCAACCATATGTCGAGCCTTCAAGAACTAAATAACCCGGCTGGATGTACTAACTGAGGAACCTCTCCACTCCAGCCTAGGCGACTCGGGCATGGCTAGAGTAACTGTCTTGGCATGGAAATCTAGCACGACATGATAGGGAGACAGCCAATCCATGCCCAAAATAATCTCGAGATCAACCATGTCGAGCAATAAGAGATCCGCTCGGGTCTCGAATCCACAAAATGAAATCACACATGACCGACAAATCCGGTCTACAACCACAGAATCACCCACGGGAGTGGACATATAAATAGGAGAATCCAAGGACTCACGAGGGACATCCAGAAACTGAGCAAATAAGACTGAAACATAGGAATAAGTGGATCCTGGATCAAATAACACCGATGCCTCTCTACCACATACTATAATAATACCTGTGATCACGGCGTCTAAGGCCACCGCATCTGATCTAGCCGCGATAACATAGAATCTAGCTGGAGCACTGAAAGACTGAGCCCTGCCAGAATAAACAGGAGTTGGTTGACCTCCGCTGGCATGAATAGGGGTTGGCAGAGCTCCCCCTACTTGGCCTCCACCTCTGGGATGACCCCTACCAGTCTGCCCTCCACCTCTGGGTGGACGAACCGCCAGTGCTGGAAATGTAGGCTGATAGCTCTACTGAATGGCCTTGCCCTGAAACTTGGGGCAAGTCCTTCTCTTAGGGCCCGGGACCCCACACTCATAACATCTGGCTGGTGGCATGGCCTGCTGCTCTGAAGAAGGACCCTGGACAGCTAGGGGACGGTGAGAACTCTCCGGCATGGCACTGAAGTAAGGAATAGAAAACCCCTGATTACTGGAATACCCGCCTGAGGAACCTGAATGGCTGGTGGGCGGTAGGAACTCTCTGGCATGGCACTGAAATAGAGCCTCACTGGAGCACCACAGGGAGGTGGCGGAGGAGCTGAATATGGAGGCCTGCTAGACTGGCCTCTACCGAACTGACCTCTACCCCTGGCTGGGGCACCTCTGAAATCTCTTGAATATCTAGCTCTCTTATCCTGCTGTACCTGCTCCCTGATCCTCGACCGATAACCCTCGATCCTACGAGCAATCTCCACTACCAGCTGATAAGGAGTCTCCATCTCCACCTCTTGGGCCATGTTGGCCCTAATACCTGAGTGCAGCCCTGCTACAAATCTCCGCACTCTCTCACCATCAGTAGGCAATATCATAAGGGCATGACAGGACAACTCAAAAAATCTAGCCTCGTAATCTGTCACGGACATCTGCCCCTGCTCCAGCTGCTCAAACTGATATCGCAGCTCTTCTCTCTCGGAGGGTGGAATGTACCCTTCCAGGAATAGCTGAGTGAACTGCTTCCAAGTGATGGTAGGGGAACCTGCTAGCCTACCCAGAATGTAGGACTGCCACCATCTGCGGCCCCTGCCCTCAAGATGGAAAGTAGTGAAGTCCACTCCATGGGACTCTAGTATCCTCATGTTGTGCAGTCTGTCCCTGCACCTGTCAATAAAGTCCTGGGAATCCTCTCCCTTCTCACCCCCGAAGACAGGAGGGTGCAATCGAGTCCATCTATCTAGTAACTTCTGCAGATCGGCGTCCGCAGCTATCTGAGCTCAGGTGCTGCTGCTACCGGTTGGACTCCACCCACGGGCAGTGTACCCGGGGTATGATGAAGCAGTGCTGTCTGGCCTGCAGCTTGGGCAGTAGGGGTCTGGGGCCCCCTCCTGCCTGAGATGTGGCAGGATCCGCTGGAAATAAACCAGCCTGGGACATAGTGTCCATGAATCGCATCATACGGCCCATGATCTCCTGGAATCCTGGCGCCGTCATGAAATCTACTGGAGCAGGACCTGCTGGGGGCACCTCACCCTGCTCCTCTATAGTGGGGTCCTCTGGTGGTACAACTGGAATAGCTCGGGGATGCCCTCGTCCCTGCCTAGGTCTGGTACCCTCCCCCGACCTCTGCCACAGACGCGAATAACGGGGGTAGCGGCCCCTCCCGGATCTAGAACATTGGATGTACGCGTCCTCACCATCTATGAGAGAACAGAAGAGCGAAATTTAGTAAACCATTGACTGCACGATAGAAAAAAAATAAGGAGAGGTTTTCCTAACACTCTATAGCCTTCCGAAGATAAGTACATACGTCTCCATACCGATCTGCAAGACTCTACTAGGTTTGCCCGTGACTTGTGAGACCTTCGCGAATCTAGTGCTCTGATACCATGTTCTCACAACCCAAAATCCTAACTGAGGTCGTGATAGCGCCCAACAGCGGGGTCAGGCAAGCCGACTCTAACATTTACTAAAGGCTCATTTTTATTTGCTTAAACACTTTTAAAATACACTCAATTTTTAATAGTTAAAATGTGATTTGACGAGGATGGTTAACCAGTTTTAATCAAAACGGTCATGATGAGAATGAGCCAATATACATATATATACAAACCCGTAAATCAAAATAACAATTACGTGTGTGCCAGGATCTAGTGTCACAAGTCCTACGGGCATACTAACAGAATATACAAAATATAATATACAATCCCACTATCTAAAATGAATAGACGGGAAATAAGCAAAAGAAAACTCCAAGGTGCCGCTGAGAATCGTCAGGAGAAGCAGCTCACCGTGAAGTCGGGTCCAACTGAGATCATAATCGAGATCCGGTCTGATAACCAGATGCACCAGCCTCAGATGCTGTACAATTAAGTGCAGAAGTGCAGCATGAGTACATAAACAAATATGTACCCAATGAGTATCCCGCCTAACCTCGAAGAGGTAGTGACGAGAGGTAGACGTGATACTTACTAGGGTCAACATCTTCTAAACAACATGATTTAATAGGAACTAGGCAGGCATAACATCGTAGAAATCACAAGGAGATATATCATCAAGTATAGTTGTATTTACCTTTGCATGTCAAATTTCAGTAACACATAATGTACTAAATTCCCTTATTAACATAAACCAGTTTGTATAATTACAAAAAATTTCCAGTGAATCACACAGCACATAATAGGCCAGAAACATACGGCCGAAAAATCGCGATAAAATAACATGTGCACTACCGAGGGTCGAACGGCTCGAACCATAGATGCATCTATTACCCCGCTCGCGATTCGAACATGCGACGCGGTTGACATAATAATAGGGATATTCCGCTCATGAATCATACATGTGGTGCGGTTCCGCATACATACATAAAATTATCAATTTTTTAGGGAATTATTAGAGATTTTACTTTAAGGCAAGAACCTAAGCAATATATTATGGACCACCACTTCCTAATATTCTTATGCCAAATCAAGGATAATAAGCAAATCAAGATACGTTTAGGAATACATGTAAGGAACATATAAGCATGCTCGTGAGTCCTAGAACTACCCAACATAACATAGTAGTAGCTACGCACGGACTCTCGTCACTTCGTGCATGCGTAGCCCCTGCAAATAAGAACATGCAATTATTTATAGTTACCTATGGGGACATTTCCCCCTTACAAGGTTAGAAAGGAGACTCACCTCGTGTTGAACCTACTTCCCGGACCAAGAACGCGCCCGAAACTTCGAACTCTACACCCGAAAACTCGAAACTAGCCAAATGTTATACAAATTCATTAATTTATGCTCAAAACATGGAAATTCTCCTACTCACTTAGTAAATTTCCCATTCTTGAAGAAATTCTACAACCCCCGGGCCCACATGTAGGGATTCCGCAAATTCACGAAGGAAACACTCACCCATAGCCTAAGGATCATTAATATGGGATTTGTACTTGATTTCATAGCAAATTCACGGGTAAATTCTCACATTAATGGAAGCTCCCACTAATTTAGGTAGTTAATTAAGCTAGTATTTGATGCATGAAGCTAATATTAGAGTGGAAGTTACTTACCTTCAATGACCAGGCCGTTTGCCCCTCTAAAATGGTGGAAATTACTCCAAGGAAGAAGATGAAGATAAGGGAAATGAGTTAATTCCCGTGTGTAAAAACACAATGTTTGGACAACATTTCTGCACCTACGGCTCGAGGACCGTACCTGCAAGCAAAATCTCGCACCTGCGAAAATGGACTAGGATGCCTGGGCCCGCACCTGCGGAGTGGAGACCGCACCTGCGACTACCCTCATGCGGTAATTTTGTCCGCACCTGCGTTAATTGGCCTGACCACTGGGAGTCACACCTGCGAGGATGGGACTACAGGAGCGGTCCTGCACCTGCGACTGGGCAACCGCACCGGCGGTCACACCATAACAGGTGCACCAACAGCTAATTCAGCTAGTTTTTGGCCTCGTGTGATGTCCGGGAGGCACTTGGGCCCATCCAAGCCCCCATCCAAATATACCAACGATTCCCAAATAATAATACGGACTCGCTCAAGCCTTCGAAACACCCAAAACAACGCTAAAACTCAAAATAATACCTGAAAACCCCTAGAACCAAACTTAGGAGCTTTAGTTTTCTAGACTTCGCTAACAAAGCGCCGAAATGACCTATACTACTCGGAATGACACCAAATTTTGCAGGCAAGTCATAAATGACATAACAGAACTATTAACAGTCTTGGAATTCCGTTCGGACCTCAATATCACAAAACACGTCCCAAACCATAATAGGAACTTAAGGAACTCTTAATTCAATGCAGGGCGCCAAAACGCTCTCGGGTCATCAGAAACCCATTCCGAACATACGCCCAGGTCTGGAATCATCATACGAAGCTATAGCAATCGTCAAAACTCGATTCTGAGGTTCGTTTACTAAAAATGTTGACCGAAGTCAAACTTGGCCTTAAAGGCCAACCTTAAGGAACTGAATGCTCCTATAGCACCCTAAACACTTTCGAATCCCGGACCACCAGTCTCCGCAAGTCATAAATCATAATAAGCCGTTGTGGAAGGTTTCATTTAGGGGAATAGGGTCCGATAACTCAAAACGACCGGTCGGGTCGTTACATTAGTTTTGCTGCTTCACCATATCTTCTTACTTATATTCAAAGACCTTATAACCTTTTGTTTAAAGGTATTCTTAGAAGTACTTGTAGAGCTAATATCTTTAGGATTTTTGGATAATATCAGACATTTATCCGTTATTTGTTCGCCAGTCTTTCTTGTAGAGTTTCTCTTACTTCTAATATTGGTCGTGCTGTAAATGGAAATGATCATTTGACT
Organism: Nicotiana paniculata; assembly: GCA_005239505.1. Taxonomy (NCBI): domain Eukaryota; kingdom Viridiplantae; phylum Streptophyta; class Magnoliopsida; order Solanales; family Solanaceae; genus Nicotiana; species Nicotiana paniculata. The sequence continues at coordinate 121,021 of ML347701.1, read as the reverse complement.
GTTACATGCCATTGGATAGATGATAATTTTTGTATGCAAAAAAGTATTATTGATTTTAAATATGATGAAGATCAAAGTCATACTGGTGCATTTATAAGTAATACTATCCATGAAGTTGCAATATTTTATAATCTTGCAGAAAAAGTTTTGTGTATGTCATTTGATAATACTTCTAACAATAATGCTGCTATTACAATATTAAAATTGCAGCTACACCCACCACTTCCTGAAATATTTCATGTTAGATGTGCATGTCATATTTATAATTTAATTGTGAAGAGTGGCCTTGAATTATTTAGAGATGAGGTCACTTTAGTTAGAAGAGCTGTTGGTGTAATTCAAGGAAATAATAGAAGTGCTAGATTAAATGCATTTAAGGAAAAATGTGTACAATATGGACTAAAACCAAGACCCTGAAGAAATAGTTACTAGGTGAAATTATACTTATTTATTCATAAGATGTTATAAATATAGAATGCCTATAACTGAAGTTGCTAATTCTCATTCTACCGATCCTAGCTGTTTGTTAACATCTAGAACTTGGGATATCATTGAAGATTTTGTAAAATTTTTACAAAATTTATGTGGCTACACTTGAGTTTTCTGGAGCTTATTATCCTACTATTGCAAATGGTTTAGTTCATATTGCTGAAATTTCTCTTTTACTCCATAATTTGAAAACGAAAGAAGGATATACTTCTTTTGTTGCATCTATGCTAGATAAATTTTAAAAATATTTCTACCCAATCCCCCATATTTACCTAATTGATGCTATTTTAAACTCTTCTATCAAAATGGACACTTGTCGCCACTTAATCACAGCTTTATATGTTTATATGGATATTGGACCAACTGAAACTCCTGATATTGACACTTGTATTTCTGATCTACAAAAATATTTAAAAACATTATATAATTATTATGCTAACATTGTTGATGCTTCTGCTACTGTAGATGCAAATATACCTTCAAGTTCAGTTTCAACATCTGGGACCTGTTCTTTGGAGGATAATGATGGTGTTGAAGAGTATTTGATTTGGTCTACACTAGGAGAGTATCAACAAACCAGTAGCAGGAATATTGATGAACTCAAATTCTACTTGAAAAAGTCACCAGAGCCCTACACAAAGAAATTTCTACCGCTGGGTTGGTGGAGGAGCAACTCAAATCAATTTCCTCTTCTTTCGGTCATGGCTCGAGACGTGCTAAATGTGCCGATTTCAACAGTCGCATCAGAGAGCGCATTTAACCAAGCAAGGCAGCAACTAGGAGATACCCATCAATCATTGGGCATCAACGCTTTCAAAATTCTAGTGTGCTTCAGAGATTGGATAAGATCAGAACGGTGAAATCAAGGGCGTGAACAGGCAGATAAAGCGGAGGACTAAGAAATTGGGGATACAATGGTTTATGGTTCCGATTCAAGCAATGCTGGAAATCAAGAATATCATGTTGACATGGATGAACTTACAAAAATGATGCAAAGCATGTGATGTGCTCTTTCTTATTTTTTATAATTGTTGTAAACTTTTAATTTGCAAGTTCAAAAATAAAAAAATCAAAATAGAACTTGAAAATTAATTTGAAGTACTATTTATTATTCAATGAAAATGTAAAACGAAAGCCTTCAGAGTTTGATAATTTCATATTGCCTATTGGTCTTATTAAATATTTTTTTTGTAGCCACTTACTTTCAAATTTCAAATTTAAAATTTTAAAATTCAAATTTCAAATTTAGAACTTTAAACTTCAAAGTTTAAAGTTTAATTTTAAGTCTTAATTCTAAGCCTTAAAAGTATGCAAACACTTACGTATCAACAACATTGAATAAGAAAGATAAAATATACTTCAATAAAAATATTAGCCCGGCCCGGTTCGGACCCGTTAAGCGCGAACCCGAACGGGCCCACCCAAACCCGAAAATCCTAGCCCGCTAACAGCTCAGAACCCCAACCCACTAACCAACCCGGAATGATAACCAGACAGACTGTTTTATTCCGTGTCCACCCCGGAACAACCCGCTCGTTTAACACCTATAATTATAATTCGCTATTATATTATTGTTTCTTCAATTCTGTGTTTAATTTCTTGATTTTCTGGCCAACAGTCATGTTCTACCAACTATCTAAATTATGCTTGGGATGGTTACGTTTAGATTAGAGAAGAATTAAAGAGGCCATGATCTTAATTCTTAAGTGAGGGGGAGGGGGGAGGGGATTTGTGGCTAGGATAGGAATATATCTATAGCCTGTTTCGCCAAGCTGGAGAAATCGGCTTATTTTGAGAAGTGCTTTTTTCAAAAGTGCTTTTGAAAAAAGTACTTTTGGCGAGAAGCGGTCTGTGTTTGGAAATCACTCTGAAAAGCACTTTTGAGCAATAATTTGTGTTTGGCCAAGCTTTTCAGAAAGTGCTTTTAAGTATCAAATTGCGAATACAGACATGAATAGATTTACTATATGACCCGACCGGTCGTTTTGAGCTCTAGCGCATCGTGCAGCGGTTTGAGGCTGTGAGCAGCTTCGTTTCAGGTGTTATGACTTTTAGGTGTGATCAGAATTGAATTTCGGGAAGTTTAGAGTTGGTTTGGAAAGAAAATTCTCATTTCAGAAGCCTTAAGTTGGAGAAATAGACAAAGATTGAAATTTTGAGTAAACGACCCCCGAATCAGGATTTGAATGTTCCAGCAGGTTCGTATGATGATTTCGGACTTGGGTGTATGTCCGGATCGGGTTTTAGATAACCCGGGAGTGTTTCGGCGTATATTATGGAAGTTTGCATTTTAGAAGAATTTCATAGATTTGGGCTTGAAGTGAATTTCAGTGTTGTTGATGTCCGTTTGGGATTCCGAGTCTGGGAATAGCTTCGTATGGTGATTCTGGAGTTGGGAGCGCGATCGGAAGTGAATTTGGATGTCCGTAGGTCATTTTGAAGTCACTGGCTAAAGATAGAAATTTGAAGGTTTTTGAGAAATCCGATCGGAAATGGAAGTTTTGATATCGAGGTCGGAATGCGATTTCAGAAGTTGGATCAGGTTCGCAATGTTGAATATGACTTGTGCGAAAAATTTGAGGTCAATCGGACGTGATTTGATAGGTTTCAGCATCGGATGTAGAAATTGGAAATTTCTAAGTTCATAAAGTTGGGATTTGAGTGCGATTCGTGGCTTCGATGTTGTTTGATGTGATTTGAGGCCTCGAGCAAGTCCGCATTATGTTTTGGATCAGGATGGTATAATTGGACGGGGTCCCGGGGGCCTCGGGTGGATTCCGGGTGGTTAACAGATCAATATTTGAAGTTTAAGAAAGCTGAAGGTTGCTGTCATCTGGTGTGATCCGCACCTGCGAGGCTTTGGCCGCAGGTGCGGAACCGCAGGTGCGGCTAAGGGCGCCGCAGGTGCGATGAGGGGGCCGCAGGTGCGGAAAATGGGCCTGGGTAGATTGTTTTTAAGCGAGAATTCGGTCTTTTCTTCATCCATTTTCATATGCCATGGGCGATTTGGAGGAGCTTCAAGGAGAGGATTTCGTCAAGGATCGCAAGGTAAGTAATTTCTTCACATTTTTGAATTTAATACAAGATTATTACATATATTTAGTAGGGGAAATTGAGGAAAATTTGGAAAATCTTAAAGAAACCTAGAAAATGGTAATTTGGAGTTTTAGCCACGAATTGAGCATGAATATTTGAGTAAATTGTATATTTGAGTTAGTAAGACTATGGGGAGAATATATCTTCGAGAATTTTTGGATTTCCGTGCACGTGGGCCCGAGGGAATTTTGGTCATTTCACTAAGCGGGGTTGGGAAATCATATAATTTGGAATTGTTGCCAATATTAGAGTATATTTTCATTGGGTTGTCGTTGTTTTGATAGTTTTGGGGCGTTGTGCGTCCGTTGGAGTCATCGGAATGGCTTGGAGGCCGGTTATGGAATCTCGGAGCGAGGTAAGTCTCCTTTATAACTTTGTGAGGGGGAATTGTCCCCCTAGGTGAATTAATTAAGTATATGCCATTACTTTCGGGGTCTATGTACGCACGAGGTGACGGGAGTCTATGCGTAGCTACTATTATGCCATGTCCGGGTAGCCTAGGACCCACTAGCATGCCTTACCTGTTGTACCTATGATCGTGTATGTGATATTAGATTGCTAATATAATCAAAATTTTAATTTAATGATTAAGGGGGATTAGAGTTTATTTTCTAAATCATCTAAAAAGAGAATTTATTTCCTTCGTGGGCAATTGTATTTCCGAATAAGGTCGTGTTATTAAACAGTATAAAAACTTGGCAAGTGAATTTCGAAAAAAGGATTTAAATACTATTTGTGGTTTTTAAAAGAGAGATCGGTCATTTACTTGAGTATTTGTGTTCCCGACGTATTCGTGGTGGATTGTTGATTGTGCATGTCTGCATGAGACCGCTTCGCAATTTACATTCTGCGAGCGGAGTATTATTTCCCCTACTCTCATGGGAGCGAGCCGTACGCCACGACGGATTTCAAATGCACTTTTGGTACGGGCCGTTCGATCCTTAGCAGTGCATAAACATGATTATTATATTGAGAGGTGCACTTATGGGACGGGCCGTTCGATCCTCGGCAGTGCACATAGAGGATTATTATATTGAGAGATGCACTTTTGGTACGGGCCGTTCGATCCTCGGCAGTGCATAGACATGAGTAGTTTATTGAGAGGTTCACTTTTGGTACGGGCCGTTCGATCCTCGGCAGTGCACACAGTGACTATTATGACGGCTCATGCCAGTTGTCCTTATCCCGTATGCGCATGCTAAATTGTTAAATATTTTCGTCATGATTTTTGAAGTAATAAGATATTTGGGGTAAAATAAAGAAGAAATTGTGAATTTATGATATTTGGAGGAAAACAAAGAGGAAATTGTTTATTTAAGATATTTTGGAAAATGATGAGAAAGTGGTGACTGTTCCTTTATTTCCAACACTTACTTGGATTTCAGTGCCTTCTATATATGCTGCTTCACTACCTTTACATGCCTATTGTGTTCATCTTACACTGTTAATTAATTTGCTGGCCCTTTGTGAGTGTCCAATTCGACTTCTCGTCACTACCTCTCTGAGGTTAGGCGGGCGACTTACTGAGTACATGTTATTTTTTTACTCATGCTATACTTGCTGTGCATTTTTATTGCACAGGTACTTTCATAGCAATGTGGAAGATTCGGAGACTTAGGCGAGCTGCATCATCTGGAGGCGATCCGCAGCTGACGGAGTCTCCCTCGTACTATATTTACTTTCAGTTTATATTCCTTTGTCCAATTTGTATTCCGGACAGGCTTTGCGATGTTCGTATAAATTCTTAGAAATTGCTCATGTACTTGTGACACCAGGTTCTGGGGTATGTTGGATGTGTTGGGTTATATTTGTTAAAAAGTAGTATTCAAACCCTTGTTTTTAACTAACAGATTTCTATTTGGTCAATATGTAATAAAATGAAAGGAAATGTTTTCTTAAATGTTAAAACCGGAAAGTTATTTCAATTAATTAATGATTTGGCTTGCCTGACATTGATGTCCGGCGCCATCACGGCCTTATGGATTTTGGGTCATGACACTTCTCAAGATGGCGCCTCTTGAGAAGCTTGGCCAAACAGGCTACTAATCATCATGTTCAATTTAATATCGTGATCTTAATGCGTTCTTCATAAATTGATTTCATAGGAATATAGGCGTTAATATGTTCTGATAGGCGAGTAGTTATTCGGGCGAATACTATGAGAACACTTACTTGATTAATTAGCAACCATAAGTGAATTGCATGAAAAGGAGAGTTAGCTAGAACATAATAGGATCGGTGAATCGATCACAACCCTAGAATATTTATCTCTATTGAATTATCAACAATCATTTTCTGATTGCTAAATTAGTTAATTGTTACATTCACTACTTAGTTCTAATCACACAATTCAACTTTGATTGACTCGACTGAATAAGAATTTGAGTGAAATTAGTAGGTAGATAAACACAAATCTCTGATGGTTCGACACTCTACTCATCATTATATTACTTATTGACCACGTATACTTGTGTGTATATTTGAGAGCAAAAACCTGCGATATTTTGTGCACACCTACAAATTCGTTGATGAAATGCTTTGTCCGCTAATGCGAGATTGATCAGATTCAGCTGGGTTGGCAGATGCAAGCAGTAGATCGCAAATGCGAGGTCGCAAGTGTGCCATTATTATTTACAGATGCGGAATCACTGACAACTTATTATATTTTGAGGGTTGGCTCATATTTCATTATTTTGAGAATGACAACTCAGTTTGAGGTGATTTTTGAGAAATTTTTACTCACTTAGATTGGGTAAGTGTTATTTTCTCGGATTAGATTATTATTCATCATTCTATCTTTGATTTTGGCATTTGCTTGGTGAATCTAAGAGAGAGAAATTGAGTATTTTGGAAAAACTTTTCTATAGTGAAAAACGGAGAGTTGAACCCTGATTTGGAGTTGGTTTTTGATGAAACATGTATATTAGGATTCGTACTGGAATGGATGTTCGTGATTTATTGCTTTTGTCGGGTTATCGAGTCTAGGTTGACTTTTTGGTTTACTTTGGGTATTTGATTAAACTTTGGACCTTTATCGTTTGGGTTCGATTCTATGGCTTTATTTGATGTTACTGAGTTTTTTTTCTAGATTCGAGCCGTTCGGAGGTCCATTCGTGTGGTAAGGCATTTTTGGAATACTGATTTGGCTTGTTCGAGATAAGTGTCTAACCTAGCTTTAGTTGAGGAAAATTATCCTAAGATTTGTTATTTTTTGCGACATACGAGGGTAATGTATATGTGAAGTGATGAGCGTATTTACAAGTATCATGAGTATTCATGCTCGGGGTAATGTATATATACGGGGTATCCCTTTTTTGGTTGTGTGTTCTACTTGATTCTATGTATTATTCAATTGATTAACTACGTGAGCACAATAAACCATGTTACATATAATATCAAGGCTATTGGTGCCTAGTTTGAACATGATGAACTAATCTTGATGTTTATGTTATACTTTCCTCAGACGTAGACACACGTATGTTATCAACACATATCCACACTTGTTCTTGTGTTGTGCCTTGATTTGGACGCGTGCACTCTATGACACATATGTGACCCTTTATATGACTATTTGAACTTGGTTGCTAAATAAATTTAGTCATAGTCATGCTTTATATGTTGAACACTCATCCACATTCATTTATTTTCCATGTCCTTGTGCACGCTGCTGATAAATTATGAGTGTATCTCCATGATGATGATTTAGCCTTTTTCATTATTGTGATTATGGCACATGCAGACATGTTGGACGGATTGATTTGGTGTTGGCATGAGGTTTCGCCGTACGGTGTGATTGATATTACTGTTGTGTCAGGTGCCGAGCAATACAGGTGGATACTGCTGTTGTGTTAGGACAGAGCGATATGGGTAGATATTGTTATTGTGTCCGGTGCAGAGTGATACATGTGGATATTTTTATTGTGTCAGGATGGAGTGATAAGGGTGGACATTATTACTGTGATGAAATGTGGAGTACAAGGGTGACAATCTTGAATATGCATGTGAATCCTGTATGTTGGTCACACATTTCTATATGATTTTTGTGTTGCATTTAGCATGCTAATCTATGCCTCTGTTATTATTTGATGTTTTGGTTGTCAAGATGGATTTACCTATGTGGAGTTGATATCTCATGTTTTAAATGAGTTGTTGGTAGCATATAAAATTGACGTGATAAGGAAGTTGTCATCATGCATTGATATATTTGAGTATTGAAAGGTTCTCTTGAACATGTTGTTTGACAATTGATACAAAATCTGATCATGTTGGGCATAAGTTTATAATCATGTATGAGTATTGAGCACACATGTTATATGGTGCATACCTCTTTACGAGCGGGGTTGGTGCAAGTTTTATTTGTTGAACATTTCAATTGGTAGAGTTGTTTATTACTCTATCCCAGTTATGCGTCTTTACTGCTGATATTATTTATTCTATAATTGTGTTTATGAAGTATTTGCTCTGTATTATACATGTTATTGACATGTACAAGTTCTGCAAAGTGAGTATCTTTGACTTAAAAACCTCGTCACTACTTCTCTAAGACTAGTCATTTATTGAGTACATGAGGTCAGTTGTACTCATACTACAGTTTTGCACCTTGCGTGCAGATTCTGGAGCTGAGTAGTTGTGTAATACAAAGCCTTGCATTGGAGATGTATCAGCATTCCAGGTTCAAGCTACCTTTGTTCATGGTAGTTTAGGATTTAATTTGTGTTTATCTAAACTTCATCAGATATGGTATTTATTTCTCTCATCAATTTTGTAAATCTAAATCTTAGTGGATCATGACTTGTACTACAAGTCCTTGGGGTAGTTATATTTGAATTCTTTTGTAGTTTTATTACAATACTAATGATTTCTCATTTTAATTTTAACTTATATTGTTTGACTTACCTAGCTGGTAGTGTTAGGTGCCATCACGACTTGGTGGGGTTTTGGGTCGTGACAAGTTGATATTAGAGCTCTAGGTTCGTAGGTTCTACGAGTCATGCGTAAGTGTCTAGTAGAGTCTTTCGGATCAGTATGATGACATCCACATATTCGAGAGGCTACAAGACATCTAGGAAACTTCCCTTATTTCTTTCATTATCGTGCAACCTTGTTTCAGCTTGAAGCCTAAATTTAGAGTTCCTTCATTTTTGGTTCATGTGCAATGTTGGGTACTTGGGCCCTGATATACACTGATGGCTTGTGTTGTTGCATATGGACTTCGAAGGGCTATGGATGCTTGAATATTGTTGTGACATGTTGTCTAGTTTTAGAAGAAGATGTAGTGATAAATCTTTTAGTTGTTCATTTGTGGGGTGAAGCCTATTCTTGTATCCGATTGATGAGTATGGGCTCACGAAGGTTAATTGATTGCATAGTGGTTATGACCATGATGGGTTTTATAGATAGATGTCAGTTGGAGGCTAAACATGTAGGTTATCTCCTACGAGGAGGTGTGAGTTTGTGTGATCTTTGTGAGGGATTCTATGGAGAGTTTTTCCTTCTATCTAGTGGTGTGTATGTGCTATGGCTGAGGTTCAGTTCACCTGAGGAAGTCGACTTGACTATCACGAGGATGAGGGTGCACTTGGCAGATGATTTGGAGAGTTATGACTGGTCTTACATGGGTTTATGAGGCATTCAGCTGATTAAAAATGCGAGATCGAGGGAAACTATAGAGGAAGGGTAATGTGGGCTGCAAACGGTACGTTTTATGGCTTCAAGCAAAGTGGGAAGTCTACTATCCACAATCGGATCGCATGGTCATGTGTTATATCAGTTTTAAGACTAATGGACGCTTGTGGATTAGCTATGACTTGAAAGGGATGACTTCAAGGGTGATTCAAATAAGGGATCGGTCAGATACATGATGTACAACACCTTATGGGTTATAGAGATCTTGGGATGATTCAAGTTTGATACTCATTGTGGATGTAGAGTCTAAGGAAAAAGGAATTGCTTGGTTACATCTTTTTGGATATTCATGTGCTGATGGAGCGTGGGTTGTTCCATGCATACGGATTGGAAATTTGATATTAGATTAAGGTGAACGACTTTCAAGAAATTCCTAGTGGGATCAAGAGTCATATGAGGTAATTAAGGATTTTTGAATTGAGTATGGCTGGGACTTGAGATCTATATTGGATAGTATGAGGACTTGCGGTGCTTCTATATTATTATTGACTCTAAATGGTAGTATTAGAGGGATGTAAGAAATGACTTCGGAAACGTAGAAGGTACCTTCAAAGCGAGCATTTCGGATTGAGTTACTTTTGGGTTTGGCAGTCTGCATGAGTTAGTTGAGTTAGAGGGAAATTAGTTCTGATGATTTTATTATGTGCAAATGGGTTCCGAAGAAATTATGATGGTTTGGCCATGACTTGCGAGTGATGTACTATACATACATGGGATGTTCACTACGTGTTGTGATTTTGTCCTCAGGGATTGAGTCAAGTGTAAGGTTTCCGATTGATGGGATGTCTATCCTACTTGTGACTCAGGGTTAATAATGGGATTTTCATGTTTTTGTATGATAACATGATAGATGCGGTGTGCTATGTGGAATTGAGAGATGCATTTTAGTTTTGAAAGGAAGGTCATGAGTTCTAGATAACATGGATGATTTAAGATGTTTAAGAGAATGCCGACACTGTTTTGCATCACCTGAGAAGGGTGTGCATTTTTATCACCACCCAAAATTCACCTAGTCGTGATGGTACCTAACCCAACCCGCTAGGTAAGGTAAATAACAGTTACACAATTCTAATGGAATTAATAAGTAATCAATAAGTGAAATAGCTGAATTCCATACAACAACCCAAGAATTAGTAGTACAAGTCATGATCCATTAACACTTAGATTTATAAAGCTGGCACGAAAATAAATACAACATCTATTGGGAGTATACCTTAATAGAGTACAAATCCTAAACTATCAAGGAAAAATGATAGCTATATCCGTAAAGCATGTACATCTTCAATGCCATCTCCCGTCATCCACAGCCCACAGTAACTCAGCTCCAAGATATGCACACAAGGTGCAGAAGTGTTATGAGTACAACGATCTCATATACTAAGAAAGTACCATAAATAAATTCGGCGAGGTATTATAGGCAAGAATTATTAATGATACTCGCTAATAACCTTTTCAATTAAGAAATCTCACAAGTACACATGAATAATATTATCAAGCTATAAATCACAGACAAAGTCTTCTCATGTGATGACCCAAAAGGGTCATCTCGTATATTCTATCTAATTCTATGTTCCGAGGTCGTGAAAACCTCCTTCTATCTCACCTCGATTACATGTGCAGCCCGGCGTGTAGCCGGGAAGCCTTTATGTGAAAAGCTGATAAAAATGAAAATTTTATATTAAAAATTTGAATAAAGTCGACTTCAGTCAACGTTTTTGGTAAATTGACCCGGACCCGTGATTTGATGGTCCCGAAGGGTGCGTAGGAAAATATGGGACTTGGGCGTATGCCCGGAATCGAATTCTGAGGTCCCAGGTCCGAGAAATGAATTTTTAAAGAAAATTATTTTCTGACAAAATATAAAGGTTTTTGAAAATAAAATTTGAGGTGAAACGTGTGATATCGGGCCCGCATTACGATTCCGAAGCCTGGTACAAGTTCAATATGATTTATACGTGTTATCTGTGAAATTTGGTAAGAAGCGGACTTAGTTTGACGTGATTCAGACCTTAAATTCAAAACTTAATGTTTAAATAAGTTTGAAGAATTTTCATGAATTTTTAGATTAATTCATCGTGTTAGTATTGTTTTATGTGGTTTGAAACCTCGAGCGAGGAGTCCATGTTAGGTTATATGAATTGTGTGTGTGGTTGGATGGGGTCCCGGGGGGCCTCAGGTACATTTATGATGCTCATCGGGTGTTATTAGAACATGGGAGATAGCTGAACCATTGCTGGTTCTGGTGTCTCGCACTTGCGATGGACCTTCCGCAGGTGCGGCGAGGAGCTCGCAGGTGCGGAAATTAGCCCAAACCCCCAATCCTCGCAGGTGCGGTTAGTTTTTCGCAGATGCGGAGCCGCGGGTGCGGCCATTTGATCGCAGGTACGACCACAGGATTTTTAGTGGGTTTTCGCACCTGCGATGGTAATTCCGCAGGAGTGGGACCGCACGGTGCATATGCGGAATTTCTGGGCAATTATATCAAATCCGAGGGTTTATGTTATTTTCACCATTTTCGAATTGGGGAGCTCGGGAGAGGCGATTTTTGGAGGCTTTTGCACCTGGATAACTCAGGTAAGTGATTTCTATCCATTATAGACCAATTTCCATGATTCCAATCTTAAATCCAACCTTTAATTTCGAAAATTTTGGGTAGAAAATGATATAAACTTCATAGACCAAATTATTGAGTTATGATTGGGTTTTTGGCCTCCGATTTGAGAGATTTTCATATGTTTAGACTCATGAGTGAATGGGTGTCCTGAAAATATAATTTTTACTCAGAGAAGTGGGTCCGGGGAACGTTTTTTGCAATTTTCCTAATTTCGCGTGTTAGCTTCGAATTTATTAGTTAAACTAGTTGCTTGTAGTATTATTTACATGATGCTATTGATTAGATTAGATTTGGGCCATTGGCAGTCAGATACCCATGGCAAGAACGTGATTTCAAGTTTGATTTGAGCGGCTGAGGTAAGTATCTTTCCTAACCTTGTGTGGGGGAATTTCCCGTTAGGATTTGAGTCTGCTATGTTGATTGTAGTCGATGTACGCGAGGTGACGAGTGCATGCTTGGACTTGTTTGTGGAAAATTGACCCTTTAGGAATCTTAGGTCCTTATATTCGCCGAGTATGAATTGTCCTTAGCATGATTGAATTTCCTAATTTCTAGTGTCATCCTTATTTTGTTAAATGTGGAAGTTCTTACTTTCGGATTTACTCATAATTGACTTATCTGAAGATTATTATTTCCTTTACTGTCATGCTATGTCTTTTTAACTGCTTATCTCAAATTTGCAATTATCTTCATCTCCACCTATAATTGTTTTGGGTGTTAAATGAATTTATGATTATTCTCTTCTTCTTGTCCTTAAGTGGAAATTGTTGAATATTCTCGTAACTGCTCAACCTTAAAAGATGTTTAGATATTCTATACCTTTGTGACTTGCCCTTATATGGGGTTATCGGATTTTGGTTGATTTTTTGTTGTTCACCCGTGTAATTAGGTGCGGCTGTTACATGATATATTGCTTCCTTATTGAGTGATTCGTAATATGCCTAACTCTCCTTATTATGTTTGTTTCTCGTGAACTGGTCTTGCCTATCTTGTGGTCGAAGGTTCTTGAGTTGATGTATTAATTGTATCTTGAACTGTTTCCATTGTTGTTGTTGTACTTGTTGTGGTGATGCACGAGGTTTCTGCCGTGCGATCGTTGATATGGGATTTGCATGAGGTTTCTTCCGTGGCGTGTTTACTACTGATACTGTACATGCAGCGTGATAAGGCAGGATACGAGATTGAGTGTTGCTCATGTGTCGTGACAAGGTGGGAACATGTTTATGCACGTGTGGCGAAACAAGGTGGGCATATACTTTACTATTGCACACGTGGCGTGACAAGGTGGGTTATGTCAGGGATTGGTTGTGATACTTGTGTTGGCCTTGGGGTATTCCTTTTTGTTGATATTGTGTATTGGAACACTTACCGTGTGAGTTTATTCGTGTGGAAACTTATGAGATGAAAATGTACGTGTTGCCCCTTTTGTTTTCCTTATGTCTATTGGTTGTTGAAATCATGTTAGGACACCTGCACAAGCATACACATAGTTAAGTACTACTAATGGATTCAGGACTCCTTGTTGTTTTCAAGTATAGATACTCTTGTTGTGCTTACCGTATGGGTGGTAATGACCCAATTGGCACGTGAGTCGTCCGTGCAGTTAGTACTCGAATGAGGGTGCAAGATGCCAAGTGTTAGGGTTCGAATATTGGGACCCGTAAATGGTGATTTGTCCGAGGTTCGGGACCTCGTGGAGATGGCTATGAATTTGATGTAGAAGTGGTTGAATTTGTTGATTCATCCCATGTACGTGTTGCATACTTATATGCCGGATTTGTTTGTGTTCTATTCAAACTTGTGTTACTTCATGGTCTTTCCGCTCATATTTATTGTTTTCCTTCAATATCGAATTCACTGTCTTGTTAGCTATATTGCGTAGCCTTTATGTGTATATCATCATTTCCCTGATTCCTATATTGATACTTGTTCAGTTTTATTAGACCAGTGGGTGTCTTGACTAGTCCTCGTCACTACTTCACCGAGGTTAGTCTTGATACTTACTGGGCACCGCTGTGGTGTGCTCATACTACTCTTCTACACATTGTTTTGTGCAGATTCCAGGTTTTCGCATAGTCGGCCGATCGATTATCAGTAGCGCGGTTTCTATTGTGGAGACTCAAGGTAAAACCGCTTCTGGGTTCACGGTTTCGGAATCACCATCTTATATTTTTGTTTTCACTGTTGTACCTATTTCTGAGCAGTGGTATTCTTAGGAGTTTAATGTATATTTTTGAAAGCTTATGGCTTGTACTTCCGGGTTTTGGGAATATACAATGTGTACCGGATCACTTGCTTCAGAAAAATATTAGATTTTATTTATTATTGTTGATTATTCCATGAATATTAGGCTTACCTAGTCCTTAAGACTAGGTACCATCATGATACCCAACGGAGGGAGATTTGGGTCGTGACAAGTTGGTGATCAGAGCTCTAGGTTCATAAGTGCTACGAGTCATAAGCGGATTTGGTAGAGTCTTGCGGATCGGTACGAAGACGTCTTTACTTATCTTCGAGAGGCTACGAAACTATTAGGACAATTTCACTTCCTTCATTCCTATCGTGCGAGTTCATTGATCTTGATGTTTGAATATATCGTTCCATTCTCTCACCGATGGTGAGGACACGAGAGACAGTTACTGATGATGTTACCCCAAAGCAAATGTCGCAGGGGTCAGAGACGGAGGCCAACAAGGAGCACGTGCCACAGTTAAGATGCCTACCAGAGCAGCCGTTGAGGAGTCGCTAGTAGCTTTAGTTGGGGGAAATGTACTGGGGGTGCCTGTTTCTACCTCGGATTTCAGGAGACTTGAGCGCATTTTTGAGTAAAATTGGTACAACGACTCAGGCATGGTTGATTTTCGTGCATCAATTACTTCACAGATAAGGGGAGGAGTTCAGACTCCCACCGTCTACACTGCAGAGCAGCGAGATCATATTGGTCAAGTTCCAGTTGTCATGGCAACAAGACATGTGGTTTCAGTTCAGCCCCTGTTTAGGACAGAAACATCAGAGGTAGAGCACCTTGGGATTTAGAGGTATTGGAAGTACCACCGGTCTATCTTTCAGTGGATTGGCGGCGGGTAATGCCTAGGGTTTTCTGGAGAGTATCACCATATTCTTTGTATTTCAGGTAATGTGAGACGAGCGAGATTGCTTTTGTCACGTCTCAGGTCCAGAATAGTGGATTGATCAGTGGTGGCGGCATATGATTTGGGGTAGCCTGGCCGAGTTAACTTTACTAGCATGGATTCAGTTTTCGGAGATGCTTTGAGAGAGTTGCACCTCAGATCCTTCGGGATGTACAACGCACAAAGTTTGAGTAGTTGCGTAAGGGCGCTGTGTCACTATTGGAGTATGTCGTTGGATTCAGTGAGTTGGCCAGATATACACCTCACCGGATTGTTTCAGTTAGGAGGAGAGTCTGTAGATTCATTGAGGGACTCAGGCATGGTAGAGAATTTTGGGTCAACCAGTTCAGTTGCATTACCAGCTTCGCATGGGAGCGTTTCAGGTAATCATGGGTCTCAGAGGATCCGTATTGTATATTTTCCACAGTCACATCGGCAGAGAGATTGTTTTCAGTGTGGATATGTTAGCCACATTGTGAGATATTGTTCAAGGATTCAGGTGGGAGAGTTATAGCAGGGTGTTCAGGTGAGTGGAGGGCGCCTAAAAGGGGGAGACCCGACCCGTTGATGTGTTGCATATAGTAGGCTAGAGGTCGTCGTGTCAGATATCATCACCAGGTATGGCTTGATATGCTAAAGTGGGGTACCATTGTATTTCACTATAGTTCTGTTGGTCAGGACGAGTTTCCATTATTTGTTGTCTCATTTATGAGTAAGTTTCATGTATTGCCCTCTATTTTTGTGCTTGCTCCTGTTTGGAGATTCTATGAGTAGTAGCCGTGTCTATAATTGTTTATTTCATCCTTGCTAGTGGTGAAACTGGAAGTGAGTCCATGTCGTCCCTTGTGGTAAGCCTAATGTGATTCTCCTGAGTATTTTGTTTTCGAGCTGTGATTTGATACTCCATCGAGATGTGAGATCAGCTAGCGTTATGTTTTTTTTATTATCAGATGAGATGAGTTAAGGGAGAAAATTCTAGGGATATGATATATACTCGGCATGTGACCTAGCGTTGAGGGCGAGACCCTCGTGATTCTTTATGATTTGATATGTTTGGACCGAGCTAAGTACCACGGTGGAAATTTTATCAGGATGGAATCCTTGCGATTTGTTCATATGCTTTGCTTCTTCCTTGTTATATGTTGTTGTGTAATTTCGCATTGATAGAGAGTTGTGCCTGTTGGGCTTGTTTGATAGTTTCCTTATGTGTTCCTCCTTTCATATTCAGTCATTTTCGTTTTGTGCTCCTTGAGTTTTATCTTGCAGGGTGTGTGCCCGATGGTATGAGTTGTGGCTTGGTGATTTGGGTGTCAAGGTTATGAAGTCTTCGTGTTTCTTGCATTATTATCAATGTGATGGAGGTTGGGAATATAGTTTTATCGGATATGAGGCTAATTGCCAATGCTGAGTTGATTTCAGGCAGTTTCGGTGATCAAAAGTGCTATTGAGCCTATGTGTGATGTGCTATGTTGTGTGGCGGTGCCTTATGGGCGTAGACCTGAGTTGATGCATCTGGTTGAGGCTAATACCGGACATGGATTTAGAATCGGGTATTTTGGAAATGAGTAGAAAGTGAGGAATTAAGGTATGAGGCTTATCGATGATGATGAGAAGGCTATATGGCAGTTGTGATGGTGTCATCATGCTTATGTAGGTTGGGGTGACGTGGGATCACCCGCGGGTGTGTGTTGGAAATATGCAATCAGTGATTTGATGAGTTCAAAGTGAATCTTAACACGTTCGAGGACAAACGTTTGTTTAAGATGGGGAGATTGTGATGACCCAAAAGGGTCATCCCGTATATTCTATCTAATTCTGTGTTCCGAGGTCGTGAAGCCCTCCTTCTATCTCACTTCGATTTACGTGTGTAGCCTGGGCGTGTAGCCGGGAAGACTTTATGTGAAAAGCTGATAAAAATGAAAATTTTGTATTGAAAATTTGAATAAAGTCGACTTCAGTCAACATTTTTGGTAAACGGAACCGGACCCGTGATTTAACGATCCCGAAGGGTCCGTAGGAAAATATGGGACTTGGGCGTATGCCCGGAATCGAATTTCGAGGTCCCAGGTCCGAGAAATGAATTTTTAAAGAAAATTGTTTCCTGAAAAATATAAAGGTTTTTGAAAATAAAATTTGAGGTGAAACCTGTGATATCGGGCCCGCATTATGATTCTGAAGACCGGTACAGGTTCGATATGATTTATACGTGTTATCTGTGAATTTTGGTAAGAAACGGACTTAGTTTGACGTGATTCGGACCTTAAATGCAAAACTTAATGTTTAAAGAAGTTTGAAGAATTTTCATGGATTTTAGTTTAATTCATCGTGTTAGTGTTGTTTTGATGTGGTTTTGAAACCTCGAGCGATTCCGTGTTAGGTTATATGATTTGTGTGTGTGGTTGGATAGGGTCCCGGGGGGCCTCGGGTACGTTTAGGATGCTCATCGGGTGTTATTAGAACTTGGGAGATAGCTGGACCATTGCTGGTTCTGGTGTCTCGCACCTGCGATGGACCTTCCACAGGTGCGGACACGCAGGTGCAGTGAGGAGCTCGCAGGTGCGGAACTTAGCCCAAACCCCCAATCCTCGCAGGTGCGGTTAGTTTTTCGCAAATGCGCAGCCACGGGTGCGGCCATTTGACCACAGGTACGACCCCAGACTTTTTTGTGGGTTTTCGCACTTGCAATGGTCATTCCGCAAGTGCGGTCCTAGGGGCGCAGGTGCGGAATTTCTGGGCAAATATATCAAATCCGAGGGTTTATGTTATTTTCACCAATTTCTAATTGGGGAGCTCGGGAGAGGTGATTTTTGGAGGCTTTTGCACCTGGGTAACATGGGTAAGTGATTTCTATCCGTTATAGACCAATTTCTATGATTCCAATCTTAAATCCAACCTTTAATTTTCGAAACTTTTGGGTAGAAAATGGGATAAACTTCATAGACTGAATTATTGAGTTTTTATTGGGTTTTTGGCCTCCGATTTGAGAGATTTTCATATGTTTAGACTCGTGAGTGAATGGGTGTCCGGAAAATATAATTTTTACCTGATTCCGAGACATGGGCTCGGGGAACGTTTTGGGCAATTTTCCTAATTTCTTTTCTTAGCTTCGAATTATTAGTTAAACTAGTTGCTTGTAGTATTATTTACATGATGCTATTGATTTGATTAGATTTGGTCCATTGGGAGTCAGATACCCGTGGCAAGAACATGATTTCAAGTTTGATTTGAGCGGTTGAGGTAAGTATCTTGCCTAACCATGTGTGGGGGAATTTCCCCTTAGGATTTGAGTATGCTATGTTGATTGTAGTCCGTGTACGCGAGTTGACGAGTGCATGCTCGGACTTGTTTTTGGAAAATTGACCCTTTAGGAATCTTAGGTCCTTATATTCGTCGAGTATGAATTGTCCTTAGCATGATTGAATTTCCTAATTTCTAGTGTCATCCTTATTTGCTTAAATGTGGAAGTTCTTACTTTTGGATTTACTCCTAATTGACTTATCTGAAGATTATTATTTCCTGTACTGTCATGCTATGTCTTCTTAACTGCTTATCCAAAATTTGCAATTATGTTCATCTCAACCTATAATTGTTTTGGGTGTTAAATTAATTTATGATTATTCTATGCTGCTTATCCTTAAGTGGAAATTGTTGAATATTCTCGTAACTGCTCAACCTTAAAAGAAGTTTAGATATTCTATACCTTCGTCACTTGCCCTTATATGGGGTTATCGGATTTGGGTTGATTTCTTGTTGTTCACCCGTGTAATTAGGTGCGGCTGTTACATGATATTTTCTTTCCTTGTTGAGTGATTCGTAATATGCGTAAGTCTCCTTATTATGTTTTTTCTCGTGAACTGGTCTTGCCTATCTTGTGGTCGAAGGTTTTTGAGTTGATGTATTAATTGTATATTGAACTGTTGCCATTGTTGTTGTTGTACTTGTTGTGGTGATGCACGAGGTTTCTGCTGTGCAGTCGTTGATATGGGGATTTGCACGAGGTTTCTGTCGTGCTGTGTTTACTACTGATATTGCACAAGCGGCATGATAAGGCGGGATATGATATTGAGTGTTGCGAATGTGTCGTGACAAGGTGGGAACGTGTTTATGCACGTGTGGCAAAACAAGGTGGGCATATACTTTACTATTGCACACGTGGCGTGACAAAGTGGGTTATGCCAGGGATTGGTTGTGATACTTTTGTTGGCCTGGGGATATTCCTTGTTGTTGATATTTTGTATTGGAACACTTACCGTGTGAGTTTATTCGTATGGAAACTTATGAGATGAAAATGNATGGGTGGGAATGACCCAATTGGCACGTGCCTCGTCCGTGCAGTTAGTACTCGAATGAGGGCGCAAGATGCCAAGTGTTAGGGTTCGAATATTGGGACCCGTAAATGGTGATTTGTCCGAGGTTCGGGACCTCGTGGAGATGACGATGAATTTGATGTAGAAGTGGTTGAAGTTGTTGAGTCATCCCATGTATGTGTTGCATACTTATATGCCGGATTTGTTTGTGTTCTATTCGGTCTTGTGTTACTTCATGGTCTTTCCGCTGATATTTATTGTTTTCCTTCAATATCGAATTCACTGTCTTGTTAGCTATATTGCGTAGCCTTTATGTGTATATCATCATTTCCCTGATTCCTATATTGATACTTGTTCAGTTTTATTAGACCAGTGGGTGTCTTGACTAGTCCTCATCACTACTTCACTGAGGTTAGTCTTGATTCTTACTGGGCACCTCTGTGGTGTGCTCATACTACTCTTCTGCATATTTTTTTTGTGCAGATTCCAGGTTTTCGCGTAGTCGGCCGATCGATTGTCAGTAGTGCGGTTGTTGTTGTGGAGACTCAAGGTAAAACCGCTTCAGCGTTCACAGTTTTGGAGTCACCATCTTTTTTTTTTTTTTGCACTGTTGTTCCTATTTCTGAACAGTGGTATTTTTAGGAGTTTTAGTTTAAATTCTTAAAAGCTTATGACTTTTACTTCTGGGTTTTGGGAATATACAATGTGTACCGGATCACTTGCTTCAGAAAAATATTAGATTTTATTTATTATTGTTGATTATTCCATAAATATTAGGCTTACCTAGTCCTTAAGACTAGGTGCCGTCACGATACCCAACGGAGGGAGATTTGGGTCGTGACATCTCAGTACACATGAGATAAAGTGCCCAACTTGGTATCAATTAATAACCCAACATATGAAGAAGACATGCCTAAAGTCATGTATACATTCCGAAGCTAGCAAATATAGAAGAGATGCAGCAAAAATCATGTATATATCAAAGGAAGTTTCAAGTAGAGAAGAAATGCAATAACCATATCAAACCTGACCCTTTTTCCTCATGCCGCGTGTACACCATCAAGAGAGAAACATAAGAGGGTGACCCTAAGGGGATGGATCCTTATCCACACGCTGAATGGACAACTAATGTGCAAATAGTATCTCAACCGCACAGACCACTCACGTGCCAATAATCACAACCCCATGGCCAACTCACGTGCCATTAATCATAACCGCACATACAAATCATGTGCCAATAATCAAAACTGCACGAATAACTCACATGCCAATAGTCACAAGCGCACGGACAACTCACATGCTATCATATCTCAGATCTGCTTGGACAACTCATGTTCTATCATAACTCAACCGCACGGACAACTCACGTGCTACCAGCCCAGTCACACAGAAAGCAGATATATGAGAATACATGTACATGAACAATGGATATCAAATTTCATACTCATGGACTAGTATAAATGACATGTTATGGTGTATGCATGTGTGAAGTGTGCTACCATAGCTCAAATCAGCCAATTATATCACAAAACTAGCAATTATCATGTTCAATCAGGAGATTAACCAATATGAAACCTCATTCATGATTCAAATAGCCCACAAATGGGTACAAACATGAGAAATATAATAGCAAGAAGTTTAGCAATCAATTCAAGGCATATCGTAGCCTAAGCACTACCCCGAGTATGAATAAATCCCCCAGTGCACGCACATGGGCTCAATCACGCACATGTGCGCCACCCATAGCACGCACCCATCACAAATAACTCAGGCAACTAGTGCCTCAACCAAGTTTAGCCAAGATACTTACATCAATCAAGACAAATCGATGCTCTACAAAAATGCCTTCTCGCAAAAATCAACCTCTGAACGGTTCAAATCTAGCAAACAACAATTTAATAAAATAAAATAATTCCATAGGAATCAAACCCAAATGATAAAGGTCGAATCATTAATCAAATACTCAAAGTCAACCAAAAAGTCAACGCGAGCCCTTACCTCGAAACCCGACAAAACTCACAAATTCTAACAACTAATTTGAATATGAGCCCAACCATACAAGTTTCATCTAAACCCGACTTCGAATCGATGTTCAAAATCCAAATATTCACTTTAGAAATGTTTTGTAAAAAACCCCAAATTTCTCTTTTAAATTCATCAATCAAACCAAAATCAAAGATAAAGTGATGAATAATAATCAAAACCAGCCAAGAACACTTATCCAAATCCATGTGGTAAAAATCGGCTAAAACATCGCCTCGATCTGAGCTCACAATCTCAAAATATGATAAAATAAGTTCAAGGTCCGAAAATAGAATCTTATATGCGCTGCCCAGCAATACCCTAAGCACAAGCTGCCTCTGGCCAAAATCCTTCACTATGAACGTGAAGCCCAACTCGGGGAACGCGATGAGCAGCACATTTAACAAATCGAGAACCCGGACACTCCCCATGAATGCAAGACACACAACTCGCAGATCCCAACTCCCAATCGCCCTTCGCGAACGTGATCCAACTTTTGCAAACGTGATGAACTTTATGTACAGACTCTACATGAACACTATTGATGAGTGTGGATTTTAACCACTTATTAGTACCTTCTTGTTTTAGTTTTAGTCTGAAAGTAGTGATTTTTATTTCCAAATCTAATGAAATTATGTGAATTGCAGCATGTTGGAGGATTGAGGCTCAGTGAAGAAATCTAAGTCAAAAAGCAGTATTCTAGCTCAATAAGTCAAAATGGAGAAATTCTAGCAGAAGTGCGGTCCGCAGAAGTAATTCTAGGGCCGCACATGATCATGCGATCCACAGAAATAGAATTGTGGCTGTAGATGAAGCCTTGAAGCTTTTGAAGAGTTTTGTAGAAGCTCAGTTCGCACACCAAATTGTGCGGACATAAAAACTTGTCACACTGACAAATCTTGATAAGTTCAGTGGGTGTAGAAGACCAAGTGTGAAGCCTCTTGAGAATGCGGTCTGCAAAAAAAATATGCAACCGCAGAAGCTGAAGTGCAGCCACAGAGATAATTGTGTGGCCGCAGATTTCCTCCTAATGCAAGAGCAGAAAAAAAGTGCGGTCCACACATGGAATTGTGAGACCGCAGAACCTCTCAAAGGGCATTTTTATCAGCAAAACTCTAGACCCTATAAATAGACAGGAAACACTTTTAGGGAAATTTTTGTACACTAACAACAACTAGCGGTTATATTTAACTATTTTGGGATATTTGGAGGAACAATTAGAGAAGACTCATTAATTTTACACTTTAATTCTAGTTTTATGTCTTCAATTACTTCTTCTCTTTATTTTACTATGTCAATTTTATTTTACTATGTCAATTATTATGAGTAGCTAGATTTTATCTAGGGTTGAGACCCAACCTTAGTGCGCAAATCTTATGGGTTGTTAATACTAATGCTTGTTTATGATTGCGTGTTTGTTATTTAGCCTTGTTTATGCATTATATTTTTAGTGAATGGTTGCAAACATTGATTCATGCCTATTTGTCTTAGTTCATACCCGAGAAAGAGGAACCTAGTCTAGGAAAACTTGACTAACAAGAAATTGAGCTAGTTTGGATTTTGACTAGTTTGATTAAAGGATTTGAACTACAGATAGAAATAATTCAACTTGGACTCATGTCAGTTTCTTAGAGTTCTACCCATTTGGTCTTGAGAAAGCCAATTTGGGCATAACCACTCTATGACCGATAGGTATTGAGTGGCTACTTGAGAATTGAGAGTCAAAATACAGCCCGATCTACCAAACAAGAATATACCCATTAGGTTTACACCTTGGGGAAGGTTACATCCCTAGGCTTTTCCTTATTTGATAAAAACACCAAAACAATTTACTCTTTAGTTGCTTTTACTTAGTCTAATTTCTTAGTGTTAAATTAGATAACAATCACCCTCTTGTTTGGAAGTATAATTAGGTAGTTCATGTTCTCTATTCATGTTTTTTACCTTAATACTGATTGTAAACTCCCGGAGTGTAACGACCTAACCGGTCGTTTGAACATTTGCAATAAGTTCAAATATTTAAAGTCTTGAGTAGCTTCGTATGATGTATTATGACTTGTGTGAATCGTCGACCTTGGGTTTCAGGTTATTCAGAAGTGATTTGGAAGAATGAATTTTATGTTTGAAGCTTTAAGTTGGAAGAGTTAATCAAGTTTAACTTTTGGGTATTTGACCCCGGATCTGAGTTTTGATGGCTCCGTTAAGTATGGATGGTGATTTCAGACTGGGGCATATGCTCAGATTTTAAATTGGAGCTCCCAACGTGATTTGTTGTAATTTTTGAAAAAAAATGTTAACTTTGAAAAAGCTTTGAATTCCAAAATTTGGCCATAATCAGATTTTTCTTGACCCAGGCCCCGATTTGGATTCCGAGTGTTTGAGAAGCTTCGTAACAATATTTATGACTTGTGTGCAAAATTAAAAGTTATTCCGAGGTGCGTAGGCACATTTTCTGGTAAGTTTTTAAAAATTAAACGTTTTGATTTTATAAAGCTTGAATTCATTGTGATTCGTAGTTTTGAGTTTAATTTTGTGTTTCGATCGCTCGAACAAGCTCGTATCACGTTTTAGGACTTGTTGGTATATTTGGTTGGGATCTCGTGGGGCTCGGGAGAGTCTCGGATGGGTTTTTAATGTGTTTGGTTTGGCATTGTTTTGAGCATAAACATATAACGATCCAAAGGTCCATTTTTAGTTCTAGAGATTGGAATTCGATTTTGAGACTTCCGAGAGTTTGATAATGATTTATAAGAATGATCTGGAATGTTTGGTCTAATTTTATTAAGTCGCGATTGGGTATTTACTATGAAGCATGAGTTAATTATTTAACGAGCGAAGTTGGTATCACATTGAGCAAATGAGCTCTGAATTGAGTTTCAACTGAAAGATTAGGTTCATAATATAAATTTTGATAGATAGGACAACAATTGTCGAATTTCTAGTTCGTATGAGGGAGTTAGAGTCTTTTTAATGAAAAACAATATGCTGGTGTAAGCAAGTTCTGGTGCGCACCTTTGACGACCAGATTTGGTACTTTAGCGACGAGTATTGAAATTTTAGCGACCACATTAGTGTTTTTATTGGGAAGCTTTTTTAATAAGCTCATTTCAACATTTTTGGAGCTACAAAACTCGGATTTGGGCGATGTTTGAGAGGATTTTCACTACATGGATTGGGGTAAGTATTTTTGACTCGGTTTTGATTATATTCCATGATTCCATCTTTAATTTGATGAATTTAAAGGAGAAATTGGGGTTTTTATCAAAACTTTTCTAACTTGAATATATGAGATTTGAACATCGATACAGAGTCAGATTTGAGTGAAACTAGTTTGGTTGGACTCGTAATTGAATAGGTTGTCAGATTTTGTGAGTTTTGTCGGGTATCGAGGTGCGGTTCTGGTTTTGAATTTTTTGTTACTTTGGGCTTTTGATTAAAGATTCGACCTTTATCAATTGAGTTTGTTTCCTTTGGCATTATTTGATGTTTTTGAGTTGCTTCTAGCTAGTTTCGAGCCGTTCAAAGGTCGGTATGCGCGGGATGATATTTCTAGAGTATTATGTGGCTTGCTCGGTATTGGATTTTATTTTTTCGAGGTAAGTAACACTTCTAAACTTGGTGATAAGAGTATGAACCCCTGAATATACATGTTATATGTTGGTGGTGAGGTGAAGCACATGCTAGGTGACGGGCGTGTAGGCGTGCACCGTGTGAATTATGACTCGGTTATTTTTGTGGTAATGTGTAGCTACTTAATCGTGTTTTTATCCATGATATTTCTATGTTCTAGGGTAACTGAGCTATGATCCATGGTAGAAGTCATGTTTAGGCTATATTCTTATTCTGTTGGGATCCAGTGAGGTCATATCTGTTGTTGAGTTATTTGCTTAAATTGTAGTTACATACTCAGTCATACTCATTCATTTGCATATCATATCTCAGTCTCTGTTACTACTTATTTATACATCATATCATCATTTTTGGGCTGATTTTCGTGACATTGTGAGCCCAAGAGACTAGAGAGATTGATGACTAAGTTGGGGCCTGAAGGCCGGATTGTGAGTGATATTGATGGGATTAGGCTACACGCTACAACATGTATTATTGATTCATGATGGGATCAGGCTGTCGGCACATGCTTTATTGATTCATGCCATGATTGTCTTATTATAGCTCTTGGGTTGGATCTGCCCCTCCAGAGTGTGCACATCCACAGTGAGGGTAGTTTCTATTGATTCACGATGGGATCGGGCTGCGCACTGCAACAAGATTTATTAGCGTTTGGGCTGGATCTGCCCCGTTCAATGCTGAGTGACTGAGTGTGTTGAGTGATTGAGCGTGATGCGTGGGAGTGTGGGACAATGAGATTGAGTACTCTAAGAGTGTGGGTACATGAGTTCATCATTGTGGTGCATTGCATCAACATGTATACTTGACACACATGCATAAAGATGCATTCCCTCATGTTACATGGTTATCTGACATTTATGACTTCACATGCACATCGACATGTAGGCATAGAGATGTACTTTCCTCATGCTATCTAATAATGAAACATCTTATTTATTGTTGAAACGTTTTGGAAAAATCACAGTTTTTTGGACTTTGTCATATTTTGGTGATTTCTGTGAAGGAACTGGGTTTTACTGTTATACTTGAAAAACATGATTATTTGCCGTAACTGTGAACTATCTGAGCATTATATCTCTGAGTTATTTCTTGTACCACTTTTATTATATTGTTATGAGCTGTTGTTGGCTATTGGTGTTCTCTTACCTTTGTCTCAGCTCGTCACCACTTTCAACCTAAGGTTAGGTTTGTTACTTATTTAGTACATGGAGTCGGTTGTACTCATACTACACTTCTGCACCTTGCATGTAGATGTTAGATGTTGGTGTTGCTATGTATGGCGGGAGCTGGTTTTGAAGATGTACCCGCATTCCGATCATAGCTGCCTCTTGATCTTGGTAGCTTTAGAATTTTAATCTGTTCATGTATATTTCAAACAGATGATGTATTTATTTTATACCAGCTTTGTAAACTATAAATGTTAGAAGCTCATGATTTGTACTACCAGTCGTTGGGAAATGTATAAAGGTTCAGATAGTTTATCATTTATTTGTCTCAATAAATCTCAATAAATTGGATAGTTGTTAATTGGCTTACCTAGCGGGGCGGGTTGGGTTAGGTGCCATCACGACTAGTTAGATTTTGGGTCGTGACACTAAGGAATTCGACCCCGACTCACGTTTGGTATTATAATTTCAATGACCGTTTCCCACTTATTATTGAGTGTAGATTGGACGTGATCAATTTTTGGCACTGTTGGCGTGGAGGTTTTACGATGTTAGCAATATACTTGAGTTTATTTATTGAAATTTCTTATTTTACTTTCGTGATTTTAACTTGTTGAAGTGATCGTAGGTACCAAATGGCAAACAACGAACTTGGAAATTCACCATTGGGAGAGGTGGATGGAGAAGAGGAGCAACTTGATGAAAAGCCTCAAGCTTCACAACAAAATTGCCGAGGCCGTGTTCAACAAGACAATGTGCCTCCACCTCCCCCAACTCCACTACCACCACAACCACAAGCGGCGCAATATCGAATTTTGCCATAGTCTCCCTCTCGCATTAGGGCGGGAAACTTTCATATTACCAATGTGATGCTTACTTTTCTTGAGAAACGAGGCTATTTAACTGGTGCGCCGAGTCAAAATGCTTATAAATATTTGAAGGGTTTTGTGGATACGTGTTAGGGGAGCACACAAACAAATGTTTCAGAAGCTGATTTAAGGCTAAGACGTTTTCCCTTCTCACTAAGGGGTAAGGCTTTGGATTGGTTGAAATGCTTTCCTAATAATTCTATCCATACTTGGGATGAATTGGCGGCAAAGATTATTTTTCCCGGTCACATGGCTACTGACGAAATTAAAACACACACCTAAATATGCTCGATAGTCAAAGATAGTATAGTATAATATTGTATCCACAGGGCTTGGAGTTAAAAAGTATTTTCGTAGTTTGTAGCTAGATTTCAATCCACGAGTATAAATAATCGAGATTTATAAGATTAAAGACTAAAGTTAAATAAGAATATAGAGCTAAATGACATGACAATCGCAACAAACATAAGCAAGAAAGATATTAATAGGAGAAAATAGGGATTGATAGGATAGGTGCAAGATAATTGCCTGGGATTTAACTCTAGTTAATTCACTTCTAATGTTCAAGTGAGTCTCTCGAATTCGCTTAATTATTAGTTCAAACGTTTGGCAGAAACTCCTCTCCCGATTAAGTCTCAACCTCAGAATATTAACCAATTTAAGCGCGGTGAAGATATGTAAGAATTCGTAATGGATTGGTCTTTAGGAGATCCTCTTTCGATTATCCCCTAACTAGGTTCAATCAACAATTCAACTAGCCTCTCTCGATTACTAAGAAGAATTAATGAATTCAACCAACAAGATAATGCAAAGATATAACAAGTATGCCTCTCTCGACTACATGGACATGTGAATATAGATGCAACGATTAAACACCCATAACGATTCAATACATAAAAACTAGAGTTAATATCCACAAACAAATATCAATACACAAAATCCATCAATCCCAAACTCTTGTCTTAAGTGAGGATTGAATGATGAATCCCTCGGGATTTCGCTTCTCCACCTCCTTCTTATCCTCCTTAGGTCTTAGATGTGTAAAAAAATATTTTCCATGTACTTATACAAAGTAGGGTCGGGCCCAGACGAAAATACCTTTTTCTGCTAGAAATAGGAAAATACTCTGTAAAAATTGCACAGGCGCGCAGCATGGCGCGATGCACCTTGCGGGGCATTAGCGGGTCCCGAGAGTTGGTTTCTGACAGGTGGCAGAATTTTACACAGGCATGGTATGCCACGCGCCGCACTAGTGTTGTTTTCTCAGACTCCGGCTTTTTTCTTGAATTTTTGATATCCAGACGTGGTGTTCGACCCCTGAACGCGATCTCGGCTTAATTCCTTGGTTTTTTACTCAGACTTCAAAGCTCAAAATCACTCGAATTCATTCTGTAATAACCACATAGCTCGAAATTCTCCTACAAGGCATAAATCGCACAATTAGTGCAAAGCACTAGAGATTAAAGTTCATACTCAATTAAAGTGCAGTAAATTGGAGTGAAATAAGCAACTAAAACACGAGATTATAGCCTACCATCAACTACTCTTCGGTATGAAATATTCACTTTCAAGCAAGAGCTCAATGAACCCTTGCATGAAATTTTTGAGCGCTATCGGACAATGGTGAAGGAGTGCCTAAACAATATATGACCGACAACATGATCCAACAAACTTTCTATCATGGTATTAATACTACGAACCAATGCATGGTCAATCAATTAGCCGGAGGAAACTTTATGACAACATCTTATGCGAAGGGATGTGAGATTCTTGATGAGATGGCGAAAAATTGTTCGACTTGACAATCAAGAGCTAATGTTCACCAAGGTGATCCTAATATGATTCATCTTCTTAAAGAGTTTCAAGACCATGGGAAAGCCATTGCCGAATTGACAATAACTATGACCCAATTCGTTAAGGCCCAATTTAATCAAGCACAAGATCCTAAGCAACTTCACTCTATGGAAGGGGTAAATGTGTTGGTCAACAAGAACATGTTCAAGGGTTCACAATTTCAATCTCGAGTGAAAAATTATGCACAAGATGATGGTAGTTTTGATCAAGATGATTCCTATCATGAGCACGAAGAAGAGGTACCATTTGTGAACAATTAGCAACGGAAACAGAGCGATTTCCAAGGATCCAATCGACAACAATGGTGTTCTCAAATTAACCAAGGCAATTGGGGTCCTAATAATCAAGGGAATTGGCACAACAACAACAACCAAGGAAATTGGGAGGCAACAATCAATGAAGTTGGAGAAACAATAACAATCATGTAAATCGAGGATCGGATTTTCAAAGGCCCCAAATGTACCAACAACCTAGAAA
Organism: Nicotiana paniculata; assembly: GCA_005239505.1. Lineage (NCBI taxonomy): Eukaryota > Viridiplantae > Streptophyta > Magnoliopsida > Solanales > Solanaceae > Nicotiana > Nicotiana paniculata. The sequence goes on along the minus strand of ML347701.1, from coordinate 91,681 downwards.
CCCACCTTCTTATCACTCTCATGGTTTAAGTTATTCAAATAATGAAAAGAGCCGTATAGAGAACATGTTTAGGAAAATGTTGGAGAAGAATGCGGATTTTGGATGCCCAACTTGCCTCATATACCACCTCAATCCATAATCTTGAAGTTCAAATGGGGAAAATCTATCAAGCTCTTACTACTCATCCTAAGAGTGCACTACCTAGTTACAAGGTAGTAAACCCAAAGGGTGGTAACAACATGTGGCATACTAAGGAGGTTATCACAAGAAATGGACGAGGGGGAATGCACCCACCTCAAATGAAAGGCGACTTGTGGATGATGACCAAGTGATCCAAGAGGAGGAAATTCCAAGATATGATGTTCAAGAAAGTGATGAGGTTCGGATTGACATTGATGATAGTGTGGAGGAGTCCCAAGAAGAGGTGAACCCGTCTAGGAAGCACATTATTGACAAATCAGAGCCACTAGTGCAAAGGGCTAAGGGAACCATTTCCTAAGCCACCACCTCCTTATCCTAAAAGGATTCCCAAGAAAAATTGTGAGAATAAATTCAAGAATTTTAATCATATGATGAAAGGTCTCTCTATTAATGTGCCATTGGTCGAAGGTTTGGAACAAATGCCCGGTTATGCCAAGTTTATGAAAGATCTTGTGACCAAGAAGAGGTCGATGAATTTTGAAACTATAAAAGTCACTCATCAAGTGAGTGAAATTGTTCATTCCATGGTTCTTAAGTTGGAGGATCCCAGTGCTTTCACAATTCTTTGTACTATTGGGAGTGCTGATTTTTCTAAAGATCTTTGTGATCTTGGGACGAATATCAATTTGATGCCCTATTTGGTGTTTAAAACTTTGAGAACTAGGAAACCAAGACCTACATCTATGAGGTTTCAAATGGCCGATCGTATAATGAAGAGGCCATTGGGAGTGATTAAGGACGTTTTGGTTCGAGTTGATAAGTTCATTCTTCCGGCAGACTTTGTTATTCTAAATTGTGAGGTTGATTATGAAGTGCCTATTATTCTTGGAAGACATTTCCTTGTTATAATTAAGTCTCTTTTTGATGTGGAATCCAGAAAACACACTTTTCGGGCTGGTGATGAAAAAGTGATATTTCATGTTTGCAAATATATGTGGCAACCAAATAGCGATAAAGTGTGTTATTTTATAGATTTGGTGACCGATGTTATTATTGATGAAACAAGTGCTACAATAAATGTTGGTGATATGTTGGAAGCCATTTTGCTCAACTTTGATGATGATGATATGGACGGTTTCATGGAATATGTGAACTCTTCGCAAGGAATGGGGTTGTACAACTATGCACCCCGTAAATTATCTTTGGATCTTGAAAATAGGAAGACTCCTCCTAAAAAGTCTTTTATTTAAGAGCCACCTACTTTGGATTTGAAACCATTGGCAGCACACTTTCAATATGAATTTCTTGGCCCTTGCTCTATTTTACCGGTTATTCTTCCCTCTTGTTTGACTAACGTGTAGGTTGATTCCACATTGGCAGTGTTGCAAAAGAGGACGAAGACTATTGGGTGGAATTTGGTGGATATTCGGGTTTAAGCCCCATATTTTGAATGCATAAGATCACGTTGGAGGATGGTGCTAAACCGTCCATTGAACATTAAAGAAGACTCAATGAAGCTATGCAAAAAGTGGTCAAAAAGGAGATTATCAAGTAGTTGGACCCATTTTTGATTGTTCATGGACCTCTCTGGTTCAATGTGTCCAAAATAAAGGGGGCACGACGGTTGTTACCAATGAGAAGAATGAGTTTATTCCCACAAAAACGGTCACTGGTTGGAGAGTTTGTATGGATTATCGTAAGCTCAACAAAGTCACAAGGAAAGATCACTTTCCCTTCCTTTCATGGGCCAAATGCTCGATAAATTGACCGACCTTTATTTCTATTATTTTCTTTATGGGTACTCGGGATAAAACCAAATTCTTATTGCTCTGGAAGATCAAGAGAAAACCACTTTTACATGTCCTTATGGTACTTTCTCTTTTAAATGAATGCTCTTTGGTTTCTGCAATGCACCGACGACTTTTCAACAGTATATGGTGGCTATTTTCACGGATATGGTGGAAGACTACTTTGAGGTCTTCATGGATGGCTTACTAATGGTTGCAGATTCCTTTGATGATTGTCTTGTAAATTTGGACAAAGTGTTGGCTAGATGTGAGAAGACAAATTTGGTGCTCAATTGGGAGAAATGTCATTTCATGGTTGAGGAAGCCATTTTTCTTGGCTATAAGATCTCAAAGAATGGTATTGAAGTTGACAAGGAAAAGATTGAGTTTATTTCTAAGTTCCACCCCCACCTCGATGAAGGGTGTGCGGAGTTTCTTGGGCCATGCAAGTTTGTACCGGTGCTTTATTAAGAATATCTCGAAAGTGGTGAATCCATTGTGAAAGCTCCTTGAGAAGGATTCCATCATTTCAATAATGATTGTATGAGATCTTTTGAATAATTGAATCTCAAGTTGATAGCTACTCGTATCATTACCTCTCCAAATTGAAGTTTGTTGTTCGAGCTCATGTGTGATGCAAGGGATGTAGTGGTTAGGGTTGTTTTGGGGCAATGTGGCAACAAGGTGTTTCACCAAGTTTATTATGCTAGTAAGACCATTAATAGTGACCAAGTCAATTATACCATTACAGAAAAAGAGCTCCTTGCTATTGTGTTTTCTATTGAGAAGTTTCGCCCATACTTGATGGGTGCCAAAGTTATTGTCCACACGGATCATATGGCACTTTGCTATCTTATGAGCAATAAGGAATCTAATGCTTGGTTGATGAAATCGATGCTTTTGTTGCAAGAGTTTGACATTGACCTCCAAAATAAGAAGGGAGGTGAAAATCAAGTGGAATACCACTTGTCCTATTTGGAGGAGGAGGGGAAGCTACACGACGGCCTTGAAATCGATGACTCTTTCCCCGATGAGAAAATTTTGGCACTATCAATGAAAGAGGTACCATGGTTTGCAGACTTGGAAAATTTTATTGTGAGTGGTATCATTCCAGATTAGTTCTCTTTAATCCAAAGGAACAAAACTAAAAAGGGATTGTCAAGATTACTATTGTGATGAACCATATCTTTTATGAATTTGCACGGATGGGATGATTAGTAGGTGTGTTCCGAAATAAGAGAAAGGTGATATTCTTGAAGCTTGTCATTCTTCGCCATATGGTGGTACCATGGTGGAGCAAGAACGGAGGCTAAAGTTCTAAGTTGTGGTTTCTACTGGCCTACTCTCTACAAAGATGCAAATGACTTGGTGAAAAGATGTGATGAATGTCAATAAGCCGGTGGAATTTCAAAGAAAAATGAGATGCCTCTTACAACCATCTTGAAGATTGATATCTTTGATGTTTGGGGCATTGACTTTATGGGCCCTTTTGTGAGTTCTTGTGGAAAGACTTACATTTTGGTCGCGGTGGATTACGTGTCCAAATGGGTTGAGGCCATTGCCTTACCCAAAAATGAGGCTAGAAGTGTAGTGGATTTCTTGAAGAAGAATATTTTTACAAAATTTGGTACTCCATGTGCAATCATAAGAGATAGGGGGTCACAGTTTTGCAACAAGGCTTTTGATACCTTACTTAGCAAGTATGGTGTTACTCTCAAGGTCACAAATCTCTATCACCCACAAGCTAGTGGTCAAGTATAAGTCTCCAACCGCAATATAAAGAGTATCTTTTCTAAAAAGGTGAATGCAAATCGGATGGATTGGTCCAAGAAGCTTGATGATGCATTGTGGGCATATCAGACGGCTTACAATACACCTGTCAGAATGTCCCCATACCGGTTAGTGTTCGGGAAAGCTTGTCATTTTCTGGTGGAACTAGAGCACAAGGCGGTGTGGGCCTTGAAGAAATTGAATCTTGATTGGGATGTCGCCACTAAATTGTAGGTTACACACTTTAATGAATTGGATGAGTTCCAGTACCATGCTTATGAGAGTTCATCCTTGTACAAAGAAAACACGAAATATATTCATGACAAGTATATTTGGAACTAGGAGTTCAAGGCCGGTGATCTAGTGTTATTTTTTTAACTCAAGGTTGAGGATGTTTCCGGGGAAGCTTAAGTCCAAGTAGAGTGGCCCGTTTGAAATTGTTGGTGTGACAACTTTCAGTGTATTGGATTTTAAGATCAAGAACAATGAAATATTTTGAGTCAATAGGCAACGGGTGAAGCACTATTTTGGGAAAATTTGGAGAGAGCCATGTGGTGTCAGTTATTTAATTCACTTGGGGATGCTATGACATTGCGTCGTGCCACAAAATTAAATAAGGCGCTTCTTGGGAGGCAACCAAAGTTATTTTCCTTTTTCTCTTTTTTTTAGATGTTATTTGGTGTTTTAAACTTGATTTGAAGTGTGTTACAGGGATGAGTGTTAGATGAGAAATGGTAGACAGGTGGTGTCATCAAAACAGGAAATGCGGACCGCACTTTTTCTTTGTGTCGCCGAAGAAAAAGAATGCTATTGCAGATGCTCTTGTGTGGTCCCATGTTTCATCTGCGGATCGCATTTGCAAGAGTAAACTCAGATGTCAAATGAAAGGTCCTTTGAACTTTTCACCTGACAGTGCGGATCATAAATGCAGATTTCTGGAAAGTTTTGCGGTGATACATGAGATTGTGCGGACCGCATAATTGTGTTGACCCATTGCACCCCAGGTAACAGAGTGCAGTCAGCACTTGAAATTATTCCGCCGCACTCGACATTCTAACCCACATTATCCTCTGAGTATAAATAGAACAAAAGCCTTCAGTTTACTCTTTTCACACCCTTGAAATTCACTGTTACCCTAAGGAAACTACATGAGGACTTTGCACTTTCATCACACACCACCATTTGCACTCACCTAGATCTTTTCACATTTACATCATCTGGTGTTTTTAATTTACTGATTATTCTATTTCATTTTTTTATTTTTGAATTAATTTTACCCTTTCAACTTATGTTTAGGCCATCCATTATTATATTCTTTCAGTGTATCCATGTGGGGTTGTTTTGATTACTGGGTCACTGATAAAGCATGTTAGACTGGGTTGAGATAACTGATTTTCATGTCTATACCATGTTACCAAGTAGATTTCAACAAAAATTTGCATGACCTAGGTAGAAAAGAGACCTGCCTTCTTCTGTTCTTGAATGTGCGGACCGCACTTGAAATTATACGGTGCACAATCTGCTTGTTTAAAGAAACTTGTTGGATGCTGGTTCTATGGCCACACATTAATTTTGCATATCGCATAATTTATTCTGAGGCCGCAAGATGGTCTGCAGTGTCAATCAGAGGCTTGCCGTGGGAGCATCTTATGTGCGGACCACACTTACAATTGTGCGGGCCGTAGATGAATCCTGCAACCGAATAAGGCCTCCGCACTGTCTATCAGAGAGGGTGCATTTGAGCCACTTGCACATCTATGCAGAAGTGCATTCACACTAGGAATATTGCTGTCCACACTTCCACTTCCGCGGACCGCACTTCCCCCATTTCTTCAACATGTTTATTCAACTGCAACCTCACTGCTTCTATGTTGTCCACGCTTATTTATATGAGTCTTAACTATTCTGAAACATGAATTTCGACTAACAATTCTCTCTATGACTATACAGGCAATGGTACAATCATAAGGTCGAGTTGAATCTACCAAAGGGAGAGGAGAATCTCTAAGGGGTAGGGGCAGAGGTGCCTTGCCCCCAAGTGTGCAGAAAGAAATCTTCAAGAAGACAACAACAGGCCGAGGGAGAGGTAGAAACCTCTAAAAGTCTAGCTCATATGCCCTGTCTAGGGAAGTCTCAGAGGGGAATTCTGTATCATTACGCAGGAGCACTGATAAGTGGGAATTTTAACCACTTATTACCTCCTTTTAGCTTTCGTTTTAGTCCAAAAAAGTTTAACCGTATTCTCTAAAACTGATGAAATATGCTTAATTGCAGGAGTATTGAAAAATAAGCCACTACAATGAAATCCAACTCAAGAAGGAGTGATCTGAACAAGGACAAAAAATTCAGGCACATAAGCTCAAGGGCGGGCTGCAAATTTTAATCTGCGGCCGCAGAATGTGAAGGAAAATCAATAGAGTCCCAGCGCAAAGTGCGCACCGCACATTATTGTGTGGCCGCAGAAGCTACGCAAGAGCCAAAGTTCAGAGAGTCTCATTTCAAGCTCAACAAGAAATGCAGACCACACACTAATTGTGCGGCCGCAGAAATCAGCTATACGACCGCACTCAGGAAATGTGCGGTTCACAAAAGAGCCCTGTGCGGCTGCACTGAGAATTGTGCAGACCGCAGAACATGAGACATGCGGCCGTAATCCACAATTGTACGGCCTCTGAGTCAACTCCTATCAAGAATGTAGAGAAGTGTGGCCCATATATAGAATTGTGCGGCTGTAGAACCTCTAAAAGGGAATTTTGTCCGAAAATTCCAGCTTTGTATAAATAGACTACTTTTACGAAATTAGGTCATGTTTTAACTATTGAAAGTTATGTAGCCGTTTTTCTTTACCCATTTAGGAAACTTTAGCATACTTTTGTGATTTAACATTGGATTTTTATCTTTTAATCTTGCAATATGAGTTTTATCATCTTTTCTTCTCTATTTTCTTCTTTACCCATTATGAGTTGCTAGATGTTTAGCTAGTGTTGTGACCCAACCCTAATTTGGTCTTGTTTATGATTGGATGTTTATTATTTAGCCTTGCCTTGCTCTTAATTGTAGAATTAATAGTTGCAAACATTAGTTCATGCCTATTTGACTTGGTCTCTACTTGAGAAACAGAGACTTAGTCTAGGAAAACTTGGCTAACAAGAATTTGGGATAAAATCAAGAGATTGATAGTCCAAATTAAAGGGTTGAACCTAGAGATAGTAAAATGTGACTTGAGCATTTCATCAACTATTTTGTACAATACCCATTCGGCCTTGAGAAATCCAAATAGGGCAAAATCACTCTCTTACCGAGAGGTATTGAGTGGGTATTTGAGTGTTGATAGCTATAATACACCCCGACTAAGAAAACAAGCTTTAAAGTTTACAACCCATTAGAACACCTAGGTGAAGGTCATCGCCCTAGGCCTTTTTATATATATTTGATAAACACCTAAAAACAATATTCCCTAGTTTTATATCTTAGAATTGTAATCCTTAGCGTAATTTTAGAAGTACAAACAAAATAGTATCTGTGGAAGTGCAATATAGATACTTCACATGCTCTATCAAAATATATACTACTAATTCCCCACTCAGCTCCCTGTGGATTCGATCCCGACTCCTTGTTGGGTATTATCATTGCAAATATTAGTTCATGCCTATTTGACTTGGTCTCTACTTGAGAAGGAGATACTTAGTCTAGGAAACTTGACTAACAAGAAATTGGGATAAAATCAAGAGATTGATAGTCCCAATTAAAGGGTTGAACCTAGAAATAGTAAAACCCAACTTGAGCATTTTATCAACTGTTTTGTACAATATCCATTCGGACTTCAGAAAGCCAAATTGGGAAAAATCAATCTCTTATAGAGAGGTATTGAGTGGGTATTTGAGTGTTGATAGCTATAATACACCCCGGCTAACAAAACAAGCTTCAAAGTTTACAGCCAGTTGGGCAAACGCCTAGGTGAAGGTCATAACCCTAGGCCTTTTTATATATTTGAAAAACATCCAAAAACATTATTCTCTAGTTTTATATCATAGAATTGTAATCCTTAGTGTAATTTTAGAAGTACAACCAAAACAATATTTGTGGAAGTGAAATTTAGATACTTCATGTGCTCTATCCAAATATATATTACTAATTCCCCTTTCAGCTCTCTGTGGATTCGATCCTGGCTTTTTGTTGGGTATTATTGTTGCAATCAACTGTTTCATAACCTCGAATAGAGGCGTGACTTGGACGAGATCCATTTTTGGTGCCGTTGCCGAGGAGCTAAAAACGGATTTAGCTATATATTTGGTTTTTGCATGTGAATTGTCTTCTTTTACTTCCCTGTTACTAATCTTTTTGGTGAAACAATTATAGGTGAAACAATGGCTCTCAACAACAATGATCCTCTCGGAAACATGCCATTGGAGGACCTGGACGTGGAAGAGGACCATGTTGAGGAGGTTTCTCTTGAACCTCAAGCAAATAGACAAGGTCGACCGTCTCAAGACAACGTCCCCGTTCCACCTCCATCTCCACCAAGAGCGGATCCACACCAGGTGTTGCCGAATGAAGGGTATGCAAGTGCCATAGTTCCGCCTCACATTAAGGCGGGAAACATTCAACTCACAAATGTTATGCTCACATTGCTATCAACGAGGATTTTTCACCAGGGCTCCGAATCAAAATGCGTACAAACAATTGAAGGGGTTTGGGACACTTGTTGGGGGAGTAAACAGTCAAACATTTTCGAGGATGCTTTAAGATTGAGGCTATTTCTTTTCTCTCTATGGGGGAAAGCCTTGGATTGGTTAGAAAGGTTCCCAAACCGTTCCATCTATACATGGGATGAATTGGCGGAGAAATTTATTTCCAAGTTCTTTCTCCCGGGCATATGGATACTCTTAGAGACGAGATTTTAGCATTCAAACAAGAACCCAATGAGCCTTTACATGAGATATGGGAGAGGTACCGAACTATGGTGAAAGAGTGCCCAAAAAATGACATGGCGGAGGCTATGATTCAACAAACTTTCTATAGGGGCATCGATACTACCAATCAATGCGTGGTCAACCAACTTGCCGGTGGAAATTTCATGACAATGCCATATGCAGAGGCTTGTGAGATCTTAGATGAAACAACGGATACTTCATCAGCATAGCAGAGTAGAGCAAATGTTCCTCAAGGTGATCCAAACGTGATTCACCTACATAAAGAATTGCATGATCATGGGCAAGCAATTGTCGAGTTGACCACCACAATGAATCAATTAGCCAAGGATCAACTTCAACAAGTGAAAGGTCTTAAGTAAGTCGATGCAATGGTGGGAGTTAATATGATGGTAAACAAGAGACGGCAAAAGGGTCCTCAAGTGCAAAACCGCGCGGAACATTATGTGCAAGAACATAGTGAGTTTGATCAAGATGAATCTTACAATGAATAAGAGGAGGAAGTACAATATGTGAAAAACTTCCACGTGCAAGAAAATAACTCTCAAGGCCCGAATCAACAACAATGGCGACCTCATGGTAATCAAGGGAATTGGAATTCTAGAAACCAAGGCAATTGGAATAGTGGTAACAACCAAGGGAATTGGAACAATCAAAACAATCAAGGAAGTTGGAATGGTAAAAATAACCAAGGCAATTGGAGGAGCATTAGTCAAAGATATTGGGGAGGCAACAACCAAGAGGGATGGAACAATAACCAAGGAAATTGGGGGTCGGGCTTTTAAAGGCCTCCAATGTATCAACAACCGAGCAGCCCGCCTCCTTATCCTTCCTATGGTCTAAGCTCTTGCAATAATGATATGGGGCGAATTGAGAACACGTTCAAACAAATAGTGGAGAAGAACGCCGACTCCGATGCTCAACTAGCCTCTCACAACACTTTAATTCACAATTTGGAAGTTCAACTGGGCAAATCTCGCAAGCTTTAAACACTCATCCTAAGAGGCAACTACCAAGTGACACTGTGGTGAACCCAAAGGGTGGGAACAATATGGGACATTCCATGGCCATTACTACAAGGAATAGAAAATTGTGGATTATGAGCAAGTGGTACAAGAAGATGAGATCCCAAACAATGTGGTGCAAGAAAATGGTGAAGTAAGAATTGATATTGATGATAAAGTGGAGGAGACTCAAGAGGAAGTGAACCCGTCTAGGGAGCACATTGTTGACATAACGGAACCACTAGTGCCAAAGGCTAAGGCACCAATGCCAAGGCCTCCTCCTCCATACCCTCAAAGGCTTTCCAAAGCACAATGGCGAGAATCAATTCAAGAAGTTCATTGACATGATGAAGAATCTATCTATTAATGTGCCATTGGTTGGGGCTTTGGAGAAAATGCCCGGTTATGCAAAGTTCATGAAGGACTTGGTGACAAAGAAGCGGTCCATGAATTTTGAAACTATACAGATGACTCATCAAGTGAGTGCAATTGTGCATTTAATGGATCCTAAATTGGAAGATCCCGACGCTTTCGCAGACCTTTGTACCATTGGGAGTGCCGACTTTGCTAAAACTCTTTGTGATCTTGGGGGAAGTATCAATTTGACGTTTTATTCAGTCTTCAAGACTTTGGGAATTGGGAAACCAAGACCCACATCTATGAGATTACAAATGGCGGATCGTATCATGAAGAGACCATTGGGTATAATTGATGATGTGTTGGTTCGTGTTGATAAATTCATTCTCCCGTCGGATTTTGTGATTCTTGATTGTGAAGTGGACTATGAGGTGCTGATTATTCTGGGTAGACCTTTTCTTTCTACGGGGAAGGCTCTTGTTGATGTGGAAGCCGTTGAGCTCCCTTTCCGGGTGGGTGATGAAAATGTGGCTTTCCATGTGTACAAATATATGAGGCAACCGAATAGAAATGAAGTGTGTTCGTTTGTGGACTTGGTGAACGGTTTGATTATTGATGATACTAGTGCCATGATGAATGTTGATGGTACATTGGAAGCCGTTTTGCTTAACCTTGACGATGAAGAGATGGATGGCTTATGTGGAATGCATGAAATCATTGCAAGGAATGAGGTCGTATACTTATGAACCCCGCAAATTATCCTTGGATCTTGAAAATCGGAAGACTCATCCAACAAAGCCCTCAATCGAGGAGCCTCCCACTTTGGATTTAAAGCCATTGCCACCACATCTCAGGTATGAATTCCTTGGCCCTTGTTCTACTTTACCGGTTGTTCTTTCCTCTTGTTTGACTAACGTACAGGTAGACTCTACATTGGCGGTGCTACGAAAGAGGAAGAAAGTTATTGGATGGACATTGAAAGATATTCGGGGAATAATCCCTGAATTTTGCATGCGCAAGATTAATTTGGAAGAGGATTCCAACCCTCCATTGAACATCAAAGGAGGCTAAATGAAGAGGTGGTCAAAATGGAGATCATCAAGTTGTTAGATGCCAGGGTTATTACCCTATTTCCGATAGTTCATGGACTTCTCCGGTGCAATGTGTCCCAAAGAAAGGGGGCATGACGGTGGTTACCAATGACAAGAACGAGTTGATTCCTACAAGAATGGTGATCGGGTGGAGAGTGTGTATGGACTATCGCAAGCTCAACAAAGTCACAAGGAAGGATCATTTCCAACTTCTCTTCCTAGATCAAATGCTTGATAGATTGGCTGGCCGTGATTTCTACTATTTCCTTGATGGGTATTCCGGCTACAATCGAATTCTTATTGCTCCAGAGGATAAAGAGAAGACTACTTTCACATGTCCTTATGGAACTTTCGCATTCTCGCGGATGCCATTTGGGTTATGCAATGAACCAACGACTTTTCAAAGGTGTATGATGGCTATATTCACGGACATGGTGGAGGATTTCCTTGAAGTCTTCATGGATAACTTTTCGGTGGTCGGGAATTCCCTTGATGAATGTTTGAAAAATTTGGATAAGGTCTTGGAAAGATGTAAAGAGACGAACTTGGTGTTGAATTGGGAGAAATGACATTTCATGGTTGAGGAAGGCATTGTCCTTGGCTACAAGATTTCAAAGAATGGTATTGAGGTCAACAAGGCGAAAATATAGGTGATTTATAAACTTCCACCTCCAACATACGTGAAGGGAGTGAGGAGTTTGTTGGGTCATGCGAGGTTCTACCGGCGTTTCATCAAGGATTTTTCCAAAGTGGTGAACCCCTTGTGTAAGATTTTGGAGAAAGATGCCAAATTCCATTTCAATGAGGATTTCATGAAAGCGTTTGAATTGCTAAAGTTCAAATTGAAAACTACTCCTATTATCATTGCCCCAAATTGGTGAAATCGTTTGAATTGCTAAAGTTTAAATTGACAACTACTCCTATTATCACTGCCCCGAATTGGAGCTTGTATTTTGAGCTCATGTGTGATGCTAGTGATGTGGAAGTTGGAGCAGTTTCAGGGCAACATATTAACAATATCTTTCATCCGGTCTACTATGCTATTAAGACCATGAATGATGCCCAAGTCAATTATATTGTGACCGAAAAAGAGCTCCTTACTATTGTTTTTGCCATGGAGAAGTTCTTCTCGTACTTGATGGGTACAAAGGTGATTGTCCACATGGATCATGCGGCACTTCAGTACCTTATGAGCAAGAAAGATTCAAAGGCTTGGTTAATGAGATGAGTGCTTTTATTGCAAGAGTTTGATCTAGACAACAAAGAACGCAAAGGTAGTGAAAACCAAGCGGCGGACCACTTGTCTCGCTTGGAGGAGGAGGAGAGGCCACATTACGGCCTTGATATCAATTAATCCTTCCCTAATGAGCAACTTCTAACCATTTCAATGACCGCGATGCCATCGTTCGCTGATTTAGCAAATTATCTTGTGAGTAGTATTATCCCGGATGAGTCCTCTTCAAACCAAAGGAAGAAGCTTAAATGGGATTGCCTAGACTACTATTGGGATGAATTGTACCTCTTCCGGATTTGTAGCGTGATTAGAAGATGTGTGCCGGAGGAGAAACAAGTTGAAACTCTTAGGACGGGTCACTCTTCACCATATGGTGGAGAAATAATGGCGGCCAAAGTGTTGAGTTGTGGATTCAATTGTCCTGCTCTCTAAAAGGACGCAAGTGATCTAGTCAAGTGTTGTGATGAATGTCAAAGGGCCAGTGGGATTTCAAAGAAAAATGAGATGTCCCTCACCACCATCTTGGAAAATTGATATTTTTGATGTGTGGGGCATTGATTTCATGGGACCGTTTGTAAGCTCTTGTGGGTACACCTACATTTTGGTAGCAGTGGATTATATGTCAAAATGGGTTGAGACCGTTGCTCTACCCAACAATGAAGCAAGCAGTGTTGTGGCATTTTTAAAAAGAACATCTTTTCACGGTTTGGTACTCCGCTGGCCATCATAAGCGATGGGGGTCGCATTTTTGCAATAAAGCTTTTGACACCTTGCTAAGCAACTATGGCGTCACTCAAAAAGTCATGACTCCCTATCACCCTCAAGCAAGCGGACAAGTGGAATTCTCCAACCGGGAGATCAAGGGTATTTTGTCAAGAACACTGAATGCCAACCGGACAAATTGGTCAAAGAAACTTGATGATGCTTTAGGCTTATAGGACGGCTTAAAAAACACCGATTCGGATGCCTCCATACCGGTTGGTATTCGGGAAAGTTTGTCACCTTCCGTTGGAACTTGAGCACAAGGCCATGTGGCTTTTGATGATGCTAAATCTTGAGTGGGATGTCGCCGCCAACTTAAGGGTGGCACAATGGAACGAGCTAGATGAATTCCAGTACCATGCATATACAAGTTTATCCTTATACAAGGAGAAAATGAAGTACCTCCATGACAAGTACATTCAGAAGAAGGAGTAGGAATCGAATCCACAGGTAGCTGAGGGGGGAATTAGTAATATATATTTGAATAAAGCACGTGAAGTATCTAAAATGCACTTCCAGAAATAATATTTTGGTTGTACTTCTAAAATTACACTAAGGATTACAATTCTAAGATATAAAACTAGAGAATATTATTTTTGGATATTTTTTAAATATATAAAAAGGCCTAGGACTATGACCTTCACCTAGGTGTTTCCCTAAAGGGTTGTAAACATTAAATTTTTGTTAGCCGGGGTGTATTATAGCTATCAACACTCAAATACCCACTCAATACCTCTCGGTAAGAGAGTGATTTAGACCAATTTTGCTTTCTCAAGTCCAAATGGGCATTTTACAAAACAGTTGATAAAATGCTCAAATCGGGTTTTACTATCTCTAGGTTCAACTCTTTAATTGGGACTATCAATCTCTTGATTTTATCCCAAATTCTTGTTAGCCAAGTTTTCCTAGACTAAGTCTCTCTTTCTCAAGTTGAGACCAAGTCAAACAGGCATGAACTAATGTTTGCAACCATTAATTCTACAATTAAGAGAAAGACAAGGTTAAATAATAAACACCGAACCATAAACAAGACCTAAATCAAATCCATTAGGTTTACACACTAGGGTTGGGTCACAACCCTAATTAAAAATCTAGCTACTCATAATGGGTAAAGAAGAAAATAGAGAAAAAAAAAATGATAAAACTCATATTGCTATATTAAAAGATAAAAATCAAATGTTAAATCACCGAAGTATGCTAAATTTACCTAAAGGGGTAAAGAAAAACGGCTACAGAACATTCAATATTCAAAACTTGACCAAATTTCGTGAAAGTAGATTATTTATACAAAGTTGGAATTTTCGAACAAAAATGCCCTTTCAGAGGTTCTGCTGCGGCACAATTCTATGTGTTGTCCGCGCTTCTCTTCAGTATTGACAGGAGTTGACTCTGCGGCCGCACTTCCAGAATACCACACTTCTCTTCAGTATTGACACGAGTTGACTCTGCGGCCGCACTTCAAGAATACCACACTTCTCTTCAGTCTTGACAGGAGTTGACTCTGCGGCCGCGCTTGAGACCAACTAAAGGAGATTGTTAGGAGCTCAATTTACGACTAACTTTTAGAGGTATTTTCAGAAGGGTTTAGAAACACAGGTGAATCTTACCACTGCATTCTATCTGCAGACTGACGGACAGGCTGAACATACTATTCAGACACTTGAAGATATGCTACGAGCATGTGTTCTAGATTTCAAGGGGAATTGGGATGACCATCTTCCACTCATAGAATTTGCCTACAATAATAACTACCATTGCAGTATTAAAATGGCCTCAACAAGGCACTATACGGGAGGAGATGTAGATCACTAGTTGGATGGTTCAAAGTCGGTGAAACAGAATTATATTGGCCATATTTGATTCACCAAGACATTGAGAGGGTGGAAGTTATTTTATTCCGATGTTCGACATCATGATCTAGAGTTTGAGGTTAGTGATTGGGTTTTCCTGAGGATATCACCGATGAAGGGTGTTATGCGTATTGGGAAGAAAGGTAAGCTGAGTTCGCGGAATATCTGTCCGTAAAAAATTCTTCGACGAATTGGATAGGTTGCTTATGAGTTAGAATTGCCATCCGAATTGGAATTTTTCCACCCGGTATGATGTATCTGTGTTGAGGAAATGTATTGGAGACCCTTCTCGGGTCATACCTATCAAAGATGTACAAGTTACCAAGGATCTATCATAAGAAGAAGTGCTAGTGGCTATATTAGATAGACAAGTCCGCAAGCTAAGAACACAGGATGTTGCTTCCGTCAAAGTATTGTAGAGGAACAAAAATATTGAAGAAATGATACGGGACGCAGAAGAGGAGATGAAGTCTAAATACCCTTACGTATTCCAGATTGAAGATAACGAGGATGCCGGAGGTACGCAGGACACATTAGAAGGTGAAACGGATCTATCAGGTAAGCAATAGCTTGAGAATACTCTTCCTTAATACAAAATGGTGATATGTAGAGAATGTACATATCCATAATTCTTTGTATAGCCTTGTGAGGCCATAGGTTGGGTTTAACTACTTGCAAGTTTGGCTAGTGTCCAGTTTATATGGAAACTCGGCAGGAATTTTCCAACGGAATCCACAATGAGTTAGGCTCCCCATAAACCCTTACATTTGAGGATGAATGTTCCTAAGGGGGAGGGTGTTACAACCCATATTCGTGTGTGTTAGATCACGTTATAAGTTAGTCGACGTAAATTCGAGAAGAGTTATATTTAAGATGATAATAAGTTAATACTATTGGTCTTAAATTATATAAGGGTGTATAAGAGTGGTTACCAAGTATTGGAAGCTTAACGAATCAAGGATGTTGTAACCCGTATTTTTGGGTAAAACTAAAGGTGCTTAATATTCTCAAGAGGTAGTGATTTAAGGTATTTGAATCATATAATATCCGTATCACAAGTCGTAAAGTCAAATGAATTATGAAACAAAATTCGACAAAAGTAGTCGCAACTTACGTTCAAAATTTTACTTAAAAATTCCTCTTTTAGAAATCAAGAAGCAAAGAAACTTCTCGGACCCAACTCCAAAAGCCCACTTTTTTTAAATTCAGGTAGAGACGGGCTCGTGAAAAACCCTACGGGCGATTTTGGCGATTACTACACTGATCACTACTATGGCCAATCTGGCAAGCGGCCAGCCTACTTCTCAGGCTGGTCAGCCTCCTCCAACCCTTGCCCAACAACCCACAACGACAAACAATAACCCCCAGCCCATGGACTACTCAAAACTCCGAAAACCTATTACGTTGAACACGGCCATGCAAGACTGTGCTTCATCAGTCAAACCAATTCAATATCGAAGGCCTTAATTATTTAATGGTGAAGCAATTATGAATTTTCATGAGGCAGAAGTTGAAAGAATGGATGTGATCGAAGGCTTACAGTATGCTATCGATGGTAAACTATCGTATGGTTGGCCAGATATTCAACAATTACGTCGCCTTATTCCTACACAGTGTGGGATTAAAAAGAGAATGTAATATTAGCTTCCTAAGGGACATGCATGTTCTTATTAGAATGACATTATGGCAAGATTATTTATATTTTACGTCGAAGACAGCTCACTACATTAAGGACAATGATGGACATGAATACCAGTTAAGGCCTCTGATATATGATTCCAAATTTAAAGGTGGTGAGGAAACTCCTAAGACAATGGCATGGATATCATTACCAGTCCTGTTACCTCCATTTTTTATGAAGGAATGTTTATTTTCTTTAGCTTCTGCAGTTGGAAAACCTTTGCATCTAGATATGGCCATTATAAACAAAACTAGACTTAGTTGTGCAAGGGTGAAAGTTCTTGTG
Source organism: Nicotiana paniculata (assembly GCA_005239505.1). Lineage (NCBI taxonomy): Eukaryota > Viridiplantae > Streptophyta > Magnoliopsida > Solanales > Solanaceae > Nicotiana > Nicotiana paniculata. Next base: position 74,788 of record ML347701.1, on the reverse strand, counting down.
GATCTTCTTGCTGACTTGCCTAAGAAAGTAAGAAAGGATATAGAGAATGAGGCAACTGGAGAGGTTAGAACTGGATGGGTGAAAATCCATTATGACATGTTGCCAAAATATTGCAAAACATGCAAGCTGCAGAGCCATGATGAATTTGAATGCTGGAGGCTGTATGTAGTGAAAGATACTGCAAAAAAACAAGTGGAGGAAAATGATCAATCGAAGGGAAATCAACAACCATTGATGATTTTATCCAGTGGGGAAGTTGAAGGTAATGTAGCTGGAAATTCTAAGGAACAGTGGAATGAAGTCAAGGATAATCGAGTTAAGGCCAACAATAATCAGAAGGGAGCACATGAAACACTAGAAAATAAATTATTCTACTGCAGCAAGGTGAAAAACAACAAGCTAATGGAACTAATTCAGGTAATAAGGGAGAGAAACAGAACGAGATGCAAAGCAACACTGGGAATGAAATAGTACTAGTTGAACAAGGTGTATATAATTAAGTGCAGGTTGGAAATAATTTGCAGTGTTAGAAGTGTTAGATGGGGAGGAAGAAAACGATAATCAACTAGTGGTAGTGGATGATTATCCAAGTAATATTCCTATTGCAGTTGGAACTCAATCAACAAATTTGCAAATATGCTTCAAAGAATGGTAGTTTGAATCCTGTAGCCCCAGTCTTTAATCCTAACTCAGCTGGAAGGGAATCAAATAATAGTATAAGAATGCTAAATTACCTGGGAAAGAAAAGGAGACATCAACAATAATTTAATCAACTGTCCAATAAGTACAAAGAACTTTCAAAGAGAGTGCAGTAGAAGTTAATACATCATGTCAAGACATATCTTTGCAAGAAACACTGGTGGATAAAGAACTATCCAAAACTCCTGTTAAAAAATCTGGTGAAACCAAGTTTCCTAAGATGAATGAGAGAATTCAATGGAGTGGGGGTAGGTTATGGTCTGACCAAAGAGAAGAGGACTCTGATGAAGGAGAAGTTCCAGAAGGAGTTCCAGCAGATGAAGAGCCAGTGATTGATGAACAAGAGGAAGAAGAGCAAAGTGAAAATGATGCATCCACTGTCATAGATGATAAATCTAATGCTGTTAACAATAACAAGTTTAATAAGGAGTCAATTGAGCAAGAAGCAACCAAAGAAAAACAATCTGATAATAGAACTGATGGGATTGATACAGGGAAGTCAGTTGGTAGGGGAGCTGAAGCTGGTGATCCAAGTGGAACAGGTGTGATTACTACTCCTACGAAGGTGGTTAATGCTAATGCAAAGGCGCCTGGGAATGAGCAGAAAACTAGAAGTATTGTTCCATTGGAACCCCCAGTTGAAACTGCTGAAAAAGGAGAGGAACAAGCTATGATATCCAAATTTAAAAAATCAAATACTGTTGAAGCTATAGGAGACACAGATGCCAATGATGAATATGAAGAAGCTGACAGAATTGGCAAAGACATGGATCAAGAAACAACTACACAGAATTTATTAAATGTTGGCTAGGCACGGTGATCTATCACCTAGACACATTGAAAAGGCAAAATCAGCAGAAAAAGGCAGGAAGAAACAACAGAAAGACAACACTAATGTGCTTATAGGATGTGTTCAAACAAGGAGGACTTTGATCAAATCCAATAATCAGTAATGGAAGCTCTCATTTGGAATATAAGATCTGTGAATACTCAACAAGCTTTTGAGAGGCTAATCAAAATGCATAGGCAGAAGCACTGTGAATTTATAGGTCTAATGGAGCCTAAGCAACAAGCTAGAAAGCTGGAGAAATACAGAAATAAAATTGGATTTGCACAGGCAATCTCAAATGTGTCAAACAAGATTTGGGCCTTTATAGATGAGGTCTTTGAGGTCACAGTCATGTTCGACATGGTACAACAGCTAACTTTAAGACTATTTCATACTGAATCACATATGGAACTTGTTCTTACACGGGTATATGCCAAGTGTAATGCAATTGAGAGAATAAAGTTACAGGATTCATTGTATCCAATGGAAAGTGATATGAATGTGCCATGGATTGTAGGTGGTGACTTTAATGTCATTTGGGATGAAGAAGAAAAGTTTGGTGGATTACTAGTGTCTTTGAATGAAATAGATGACTTTAGACTCTGCATTAATACCTGCAACCTATTTGATCTAGGCTTCAAGGGTAGCATTTTTATATTTTGGAATGGGAGGGTAGAAGAAGATTGTATTTTCAAGAGGCTAGATAGATGCCTAGCAAATGTTGAATTTCAACAAACTTTACCAGGAATAGAAGTTACACATTTTCCAAAGATAGGCTCAGATCAAAGTCCAATGCAACTTAATTGTGATATAGAAACTCCTCCAGTAAAGAAACCTTTGAGGTTTTTGAACTTTTGGATTGAAAATGAATCATTCAAAGAGATTGTGAAAGAGAACTGGAAAGCAGACTTCTATGCAAATCCATTCATTATGTTCAACCATAAGTTAAAGAAAGTAAAGAAGGCATTGTCAACATGGAGGAGCAGGGCAACTTTCGGTGACATATTTCAGAAGGTAGAAAGATTAGAAGAGGTAGTCAAGGTGAATGAGGCAAAACTCGAAGCTAATCCTACAAGGATGAATAGAGAAAGATTACAATGAGTTCATGAAGAATTGATTAAAGTCCTTGCTTTGGAGGAGAAATACTGGAGGCAGAAATCAGGAATGTCTTGGTTTAAACATGGTGACAGGAACACCAAATTCTTCCATGTTCAAGTCAAGGGTCGAAGCAAAAGGCTGCAAATAAAAAGGATCCAAAACAATATAGGTAATTGGATTGAAGAATATGAGGAAATTATAGCGGAAGCAGTTCTATGAAGAACAATTTACTGAAACCATATTGCTAACATCATTTGACATCATAAATGAAATCCCATTACTGATAGATATGGAGAAGAACCCGGAACTGATAAGGCAACCAACAAAAGAAGAGGTCAAAATGGCAGTGTTTGGCTTAAATGCAGATACAGGAGGACCAGAGGGCTACACAGGAAAATTCTACCAGTCGTGTTGGGAAATAATAGGAGATGATTTATTTGATATGATTAGAGCATTCTTTAATGGTCATGATATACAAAAATGTGTGACACACACAAATCTGGTATTGCTGCCAAAGAAAAAGGAGGTGATAACATTTTCAGATTTAAGGCCAATTAGCCTTAGTTATTTCTCCAACAAAGTAATCTCAAGGGTGATTCATGAGAGACTAGTGGGGATACTGCCTAATATTATCTCAGAGGAGCAAGCTAGCTTTGTGAAAGGGAGAACCATTATGGAAAATATTCTGCTAACACAAGAGATCATTAAGGATATAAGATTAAGAACCAAGGCTGGACCAAATGTTGTTATGAAGCTCGACGTGACTAAGGCGTATGACAGATTTTCTTGGTTATTTCTGACCAAAGTTCTTAGAAAAATGGGATTCTCAGAGAGATTCATTGGCATGGTGTTTGGTATAGTATCAAATAACTGGTATTCAGTTCATATTAATGGCCAAGCACATGGTTTCTTCAAGTCTTCGAGAGGAGTCAAACAAGGAGATCCATTGTCTCCTACATTGTTCATCATAGCTGCAAAAGCATTGTCGAGGGGTCTAAATGCTTTACATTTAAATTTATACTTTTGTGGATTTGGTTTACCGAAGTGGAGTCAAAAAATAAATCATTTGGCTTATGCGGATGATACGATCGTATTTTCATCTTCTGATGTAACTTCATTGAGACTGATAATGGAAGTGTTGAACAAATATGAGGCTGCTTCTGGATAGTTAGTGAACAAGGCCAAGTCTGCAGTATACTTGCACCACCTATTAGGTATTGAAGTTGCTAATAAAGTTCAGAGAATTACAGGAATCAAAAGGAAATACTTCCCAATTCTGTACCTAGGATGCCCTATCTTCTATGCTAGAAGAAAAATGGATTACTATCAAAGGTTGATCACGAAGGTTATGGACAAACTGCAAGGATGGAAAGGGAAGATGTTGTCAATTGGAGGCAGAACAATTTTGATTGCTCATGTACTACAGAGCATGCCGATGCATTTATTATCAGCAGTCAACCCTCCAAACTCTATTATAAATAAACTTCATAAAATATTTGCACAGTTCTTTTGGAGAAGCTCATTAGGGGGTAATAACAGACATTGGGTATCATGGAACACTTTGTGTATGCCTGTTGAAGAAGGGGGGATTGGTTTCAGATCATTGCATGACGTTTCAAAGGCTTTGTTCTCAAAATTATGGTGTAACTATCATACAAACCCTTCTCTATGGAGCTCATTTATGAGCCAAAAATACTGCAAAAAACTAAATTCAGTCGTTGTTCCATGGAGAAGAGGATCTCACATATGGTGGAAAATGCTAGAATGCAGGGACTTAATAGAGCACCAAATAACTTGGCATCCAAAGATGGAGTCCTCTTTATTCTGGTATGATAATTGGACAGGTCTAGGAGCGTTATCTTTTATTGTTCCACAAGACTTTGGGGTAGATGAATCAATACACAATGTTTATGATGTGGTTGAGGAAGGATCATGGAATGTAGACAAAGCTACTAGAGATTCTACCTGAAGAATATGCAGTACACATTATTGAAAAGATCAAGACTCCTGCGATGCAAAATGTACTTGATGTAGTGTAAGGACAGCTTGGGATAATTTGCGGAGGATAAATGAACCAAGAGTGGCCTACAAGATGATTTGGGTGAAAGGATTTCCATTCAAAATTTCCTTCTTTATGTGGAAAGTTTGGAAGGCAAAGCTTCCCTTAGATGACTTCATGAGGAAACTAGGTTATTTCATGCCCTTCAAATGTTGGTGCTGCACTCAATCAAAGGATGAAACTCTTCAACATTTGTTCTTCAACTCATAGACAGCTAGAGACGTATGGAGATACTTCCTTTCAGGGCATGTATAAATGTACAGGGATTGACAACGCATCATGCTATCACCAAATTTTGGATTGACAAGGTATGTGATAGACTCAAACCTATTATACAAGCATTGCCTTCATGTGTAGTTTAGGAATTATGGAAGAAAAGGAATAACATGAAATATGGGGATTCTGTATCAACTAATCGCGTGATATATCAAGTGTCATCGACCTTGCAAGCACTTATGAAGGTAAGGAATCCAGGAATACATAATGTCCCACATAAATGGCATGAGCTCTTAGCAATGATGGAAAATTATACACCTAGATTAAAGGTCACAAAATTACTTTGGGAAATACCAGAAGAAGGCTAGATTAAGGTGAACACAAATGGTGCCTCGAGGGGAAATCTTGGTAAGAGTGAAATTGGATTTTGTGTAAGAGATGAATATGGACATCGTGTTTGCTGAAGGGAAGGAGATAAATGAGGAAACAAATACTGAAGTAGAAGTTGTGGCTATTGTAGAAGCACTGAAATTCTACAGAAGGCAGCTCTACCCTCAAGTGTATGCTCAAACTGACCCAATGCTTATGAAGAAGATTATGGAGGGATGGTGGAAGCCACCTTGGTGTATAGCAGAACAGATTGATGAGATTATGCATATGTTGAATAAAGAAAATTATGTAGTATCACACATTTATAGAGAAGGAAATAAGTTCGCTGATCACCTTGCCAATTATGCTCTTGATCATGGGAATATAGTCTTTCCATATTTCTGGAAAATGGACACACAAGGGAGGAGAATAGTGAATGAGGATAAGCCAAAATGTCCATATTTGAGGGTAAAGGTTTCCAAAAATTAAGGCTTGAGGAGATTATAATGGGCAGAAGACAGGAGTTATTGCTAGTTCAACATATTCAAATCCTGAAGGGGGAGGATATGTTGATCAAAATTTTCACTAACATTGTGCTCTTTTCTGCAGGAAAAGCTATTATACACATGCCCTACTCTTTGATGAACTCCCAATTGGTGGTATTAGTAACTAGTACTCATTCCAATGGGAGGGCGTTTAAGATAGGCACAAACATATCATCAAGGAAGATCACACTTATGGATACTTTAGAGCACATGCTTTGTGCTTTATGCAGTTGCTATAGGCAATTGAATATGAACAGAACAAGTGTGCTAAGGAATGAGAGACAATATCAGTGTGATACCTCAACGATACATGAAACAAGATCCATAATATTTCAATTGGATAATCAGTGGAAACCCCTCACACAGGTCATTGATAAAGGTTGGCATGGATTTGTACAACACCGGTGCATGGGGGAACACTGCAATCATGAGAGTGGAGATACGCTATGTTGGAATGAAAACACATGGGAATATACAGGGAGTCAGGAAATCAATATCAAAGAAGGCATCTGGTTTGATGAAGAAAACTCAGTTATCTACCATGTTCAAATCCTTAGGGAAGAGAACAAGGGGATGGATTTTTTCACTAACTTAGTTTGCTTTTTTGCAGGTGACATTATTGTAGCTATTCCTTATCCATTGAGAAACCTTCATATGGTGGTATTAGTACGCGGTACTCAGTTCGGTGAAGGGGAATCATGGCTAAGCACAAGCATAACAGCTTACAAAGGAAGGGGAAATTCATATGCCCATATGCAATGATGAGTGACAAGTTTCGGCTAAACTTTTGGGTAAAACTGACTACCTTGAACTTGATAATTCAGAAGGTAGACCATGGAAAGGTTCTATTAAGAATCGAAGGGATTACAGATGAAATGTCACTCAAAAACAACATACAACAAGGCAAAACAGGATAATCGAGATGACATATTTGTAAAAAGAAACTGGACACACTTGACCCAATATATGGGTATATTTCAATGCAACACAATAGAAGGATAACCAAGGATGGCATTCACATAATAAATTCAATAAGGTACAACAATAGAACATGCAAAAAGAAGAGCAACAACAGCAAAAAGACCAAATGTTGGACAATGATGTTTGAAACACACAGGAAGAGGTCATTAGACGTCTTCTTGTGCAATTGTTACTGGATGGACATCATATATAGTTGGAATGGAGTGGCAACAAGAAGGGCATTACAAAATAAAGGAATGAGACTTCAAATTCACATTAAAGGGACAGGGCTACAACTGCAAAAGGAAATGGGCTATAATGGAAATCAACAATTCTGGGCAGAAATCAACACTAAACATGGCTATTTATGCATGAGAGGAAATATGCTATATATGGAATTTATTGGCTAGTTTTTACTTTCATAGAGTATATTATATCTTATGTGATATCAATTTTTATCATCTTGCTCAATTTTGATAATAGGCTATATGCAAGGTTTAAATTTTATGTTTTTCATATTATAGGACGCCATGACACATTGTTTTCTTTCACTCCTTTATATAAATAAAAACTAGACCTAGGCCTGCCTAGTGGATTGCTTAAAAAAACAAAAAAAATTGCTTTACTTAAACTTTAGGCCAAATATTACTAAGCTTTTGTCCAAATTTACTTGGAATTATGGGGTGATATACCCACAAAATTGAAGATCAATGAGTCTAGTTTCAACGCATTAAATTGTTTGTCGATATGACATCTGAGTAGAGAGATATTCGCGTTTTCACGAGACTGCACCAATCAGCTCTCTATGGGACCCTCATAGAGGTTGAGATGTATGAATATATTTATATATAAGATGGCTCAAACCCGTTTTCATATTTCTCCAATAATAGGTTTTGAATTTTGCCTATCCTCATGTTTGACGTGCCCTCACCACAAAGAAAGTCGTAATTTTCACACATTTAGAAGTATTTTGATTTTTTAGGAAATTTTGAGAAGTACACTCATGCTCAGAAAGATGTTCAATGCATGTAGTTGAGATACCATATGCTTGACCTTTATGTGAGTATCCACTAATGTGAGAACACTTGAAATAGGATCAGGAAGAGCTTGTTATTGGCTTGTAATGTAGGATTGGAGACGAGTAGTATATTCATTTGAGATAAAAATGGTTAATCCATCCTTGAGCATTGCACTATGTCCATGCCTTCAACGTTCAAACCATGCTTCAACACTTGAACTTGTTCGGCTCGATGCCCATTTATTTTGACTAACTTCTTTTGAACTATTGTTCTTGTTGGAGGTTATTCTTCCTTTTTTTTAGTTTTCTTCTTCTTTTTATTTTGGAGGTTTCTCATGCTTTGCAAGAGTTTTCCCTTCTTTTCTCGGAGTTTTTTGAATTTGTATTGTTTTCTCCTCTCCTTTTTTTGATTTTTCTATCCTCCTTTTGAACTTGTGGAGTCCTAGTTTTTATTCTTTATGAATTCTTGTTGTCTTGGATTCTGTATATTTTGCCTTTTTATGCTTGTCGCCTCCACTTTGGTCTTCGTCCGAAATTACACGTTTTCAGTGTGCATGAGGAGGTTTGGCCAAGAGATAAGTAGTGCTCGTAGTCCCAAAGAAGGGTATAGGCTGAGAGGTGGTTGTCCAAGAAAAGGCTTAAGGCTCATAAGCGAAATGATAGGGATTGATGTCGGTTGGTGGCTTGAAAGGATCAATCGGGTCAAAAACGACCTACAATCCTTTCCTAAGCCAAGTGCTACTCAGGATTTCTCCTCAATAGACATTCAGGCCATGTTTTAGATCAACAAGGCAATGCAATGAATTTTAAACCTAAAGCTCACCACAAAATGCCTGTGAAACAATGAGGCCTCCTTCGTTTTTACCCTTATTGTAAGCATAGGATTTTTTCAAGTCACCAAGGCACAATTAAGAGGTACCACAAGAGTCTATGATTTATCGGAAGTTGATCCTCTCCATCTGAAATGACCCGACCGGTCGTTTTGAGCATTGCACCGCTCGGTAGTTTGAGGGCATGAGTAATTTTGTATGATGTATTATGACTTGTGTGAATCGTCGGTTTTGGTTTTCAGGTTATTCTAAAGATATTTGGAAGAATGAATTTCATGTTTAAAGCTTTAAGTTGAAAGGATTTACCAAGTCTGACTTTTGTGAATTTGACCCCGGATCGGAGTTTCGATGGTATCATTAGGTCCAAAAAGTGAATGCCGGGATTTGCATATGGATATTTCTAGAAGGTTTCAGCGCTTACTGGCGAAAGTTGAAAATTTAAAGGTTTGGAAAATTCATAAGTTTGATTGAGGGTTGACTTTGTGGATATCAAATTTAGATTGTGGTTCGAGGAGTTGGAATAACTTCGTTTTGTCATTTGGGACTTGTGTGCTAAATTTGAGCTCATTCCGTGTTGATTTAATATCTTTCGGCGCGAGTTTTGGAATTTGAAAGTTTAAGTTCAACTTGAGGTACGATTCATATTTACGATGTTGTTATGCTTGAATTGAGGCCTCGAGTGAGTACACATTATGTTGTAGGACTTGTTGGTAAATTCGGATGGGGTCCCGGGTGGCTCAGATGAGTTTCGAATGAGGTTTGGATCGTTCCGGATTATTATGCTAAGGTTGGTTTAGAAGTTTCTTGTGCGACCGCACCTACCATGGGTTTGGTCGCAGGTGTGTGACCGCAGGAACAAAGGTATCATCGCAGAAGCGATTTTGGCTAGACTTTAACAGGGTCTCAAAGCGATGCATTTTGCACAGAAGCGTGTCCGCTGAAGCGGAACTATTGATCGTAGAAGCGAAGGCAAGCGCAGAAGCGTAAGCCTTTCTTACACCTGTGTTTGCACAGAAGCAAAGATTTTTTACACGTGCGATGGTCTGGTTGTCAGTGCTCTTCCGCAGGAGCGAGATTTTGGTCGCACTTGCGAGTCCACAGGAGCCGAAATTGGTTCACAAATGTAAACGATGCTAGGCAGAAGCTATATTTTCGAGGGTTGGTCATTTTATTACTATTTTTGAGACTTGGAGGTTGTTTTTGGGCGACTTATGAGAGGAATTTCACCACATGAATTGGGGTAAGAATTCTTAACTTGGTTTTGATTATATTTCACGAACCTATACTCCTTTTTGGAATTTGGTTGATTGTAACGACCCGTCCGGTCGTTTTGAGAGTTATAGACCCGATCCCATGTTTACTACTTTCCCCGTATAATTTTCTACTTACGTGTCTTCCCGAGATGTGTTGGTTGTGTTTTTGGAGTATTTTGGGACACTTAGTCCCTAAACGGAAACTTAAGTATTAGGATATTGACTGTAATAGGAACTATGTGAAGACGACTCCGAAATAGAGTTTCATCGGTTCTGTTAGCTCCATTGGGTGATTTTTGACTTAGGGGTGTGTTGAGATTGTGTTTTGAGGTCTATAGCTCATTTAGGCTTGAAATGGTGAAAGTCAAATTTTTAGAGATTTTGACCAGTAGTGGACTAATTGATATCGGGGCCAGATTCCGATCCTGGAAGTTGGAGTAGGTCCATAGGGTTGAATACTTGTGTGAAAAATTTAGGGTCAATCGTACGTGGTTTGATAGGTTTCAGCATCGTTATAAAATTTGGAGTTTCAAGTTCATTAAGTTTGAATTGGAGGGAGATTCTTGTTTTTAGCGTTGTTTGATATTATTTGAGGGCTCGACAAAGTTCGTATGGTGTTTTAGGACTTGTTGTTATCTTTGGTTGAGGTCCCAGGGGCCTCGGGTGTGTTTCGGATCATTATCGGATGCGGTTTGGACTTAGAGAAATAGCTGAAGTTCCCTAATCCGGCGCATCTGATTTCCTTATACGCGATCGTGAGAGAGGGGCCGCAGTCGCTTAGGCTTAGCTGGGCAGAGAAAGTTTTTTTCTTCGCATTCGCGGGCAGAAGGATGCGAACACGTACTGGTGTGAAGTGGTACTTTGCGAACGCATGTCCAAAGTCGCGTTCACATAGAGTTAAGGAGGCTAAAGCTGGGCCACACACTTTTCTTATCGCAAACGCATGAGGACCTTCGCGATCGTATAAGTCTGAGAGACAGTACATCACGTTCGCTTGGTGTTTTATGTGTTCACGTACGGTTAAATCCTGGGACCGCAAAGGTATTCTCGCGATCACAAGGCTATTTCCGTGATCGCTATTAAGGAATCACTGGGCAGACGTATATTATTTCAAAATGAGGGTTTGGCTATTTTTATCAAAACTTGAGTTTGGGAGCTCGGATTTGGACGAGATTTTGAGGGAATTTAAGAGACATCGATTGGGTAATGACTCTACACTCTATTTTACTTATATCCCACTAATCTATCATTATTTACATCTTTAATTTGCTTTATCTTAGATTTCATTGATTAGATTAGTTTCTTATGGATATATTTATGGTATGTAATTGATTTTGGCTAGATTTGGGCCATTGGGAGTCGGATATTCGTGGGAAAAGCATTGCTACTGATTGATTGAGCTTGGTTCGAGGTAAGTGGCTTGCCTAACCTTGTATGGAGGAAATTCTCTTAGGATTTTGGTACTGATATTGATATGTGACTGCCGTGTACACGAGGTGACGAGTGCGTACATAGGCTATTTGTTGCAAAACATGATTTTTACTGAGTAATTACCTGTTTTCACCTTAATTGAGTATACTAGCATGTGTAGTTATCCTGCTAGACTAGAATAACATGTCTAGTTATCCTATCATCCATAATTGTATGAACTGTGTATTTACTTTCGGACTACGGGACGGTATCCCTGGAGATCCCTCTACATATTTACTTTTGGGACTACGGGACGGTATCTGTCACGACCCCAAATCCCAAACTGGCCGTGATGGCGCCTATCGTGGAACTAGGTGTCACGCCTCGAAATCCCACCATCGGGCCGTGATGGCGTATAACGTTGAACCCGCTAGACAAGCCAACGTGTATAGATAAACTAGCATAGTAACATCGATTTAATAGGATAAACTAAACGGTTCATAATTTAACAGCGGAAATAAATATGGTTTCAAGCTAAATAAGGACAACATAATACAACAACGCGTAAATTTTCCCAAAACCTGGAGTCACAAACTCACGAACTGTCTATAAGAGTGCTAAATACAAGCCTGAAAAGAGAATACATAGCTGTCTCTGAAACTAGGGAAAAAAAACAAGACAAAAGTGAAGACAAAGAGATGGAAGAGATGCCAAGGCCCACGAACGCCAGCGGGTATACCTTGAAGCCTCTATGATAAGCTGGAAGACACTCCCACTAATGATGTCCTCC